>VURO01011712.1:2100-14187 GCA_015108175.1 Pelvicachromis taeniatus
CAAGTCCACATATTGCTGTCAACATCACTCTGACCTTCTGGCCACCAGTGTCCATTTAAATTTACATTTGTCTCTACCAGGTTTCTGCTAAAAGATGGCCAGCTGTGGCTGTGTGCCCCTCAGGCTAAGCAGATCTGGAAGTGTCTGGCTGAGAACGCAGTGTTTCTATGTGACCGTGAGGCTTGCTTTAAATGGTATGGCTCGATTTCTCCTTGCCTATAGCATAATTGGTTTCTTAATTGACATTTGATAATCACAAAGTAAGTTTTCTGAACGGTGTGTTTCTTTCCCGTCACTTAATAGGTACTCCAAACTGATGGGTGACGAGCCAGACCTGGACCCAGACATCAACAAGGACTTCTTTGAGAACAATGTTTTGCAGTTGGATCCCTCTCTGCTGACAGAGAATGGGATGAAGTGCTTTGAGAGGTTCTTCAAGGCTGTTAACTGCAGGGAGGGGAAATTGGTAGCAAAGCGCAGGGCCTACATGATGGATGACCTGGAACTAATAGGCTTGGACTATCTCTGGAGGGTGAGGAGAGAAGTTGCAACAGGCACACATGAACATATTATTTTTCTTGAACATTTATTTTTGATGTTTTGCACTTTTGATTTGATTTGAAGATTTGTAATCATGTTCTCTTTTGTCACCTTTCTTGCCACTTAAGTGCCCCAGAGATAAGATGTCTAACTTACAACTTTCTGTTTAGATGCTTTAATAAAAATTTACTGTACATCCTCTGCAGCTTCACACAACTACCTGATTTGTGGGTTGTTAATGTTTTCACATGGTCTTTAAAGATGAGGATGCTGTGCACTTACCTCAGACATCCACACACATGAATGCACGAAAGAATGACTAACAGCCATTCTGTTTTCTCCCAGGTTGTGATTCAAGGAAGTGACGACATTGCTAACCGAGCCATAGACCTGTTGAAAGAGATCTACACCAATCTGGGACCAAAACTACAAGTTAACCAGGTATTACTACTGATCTCAGTTAGAGAAACTGATTCATTTGTTTCAAATGCATTTATCAAAATGATAGTTTGCGTGTGTCATTAACATTTGTACTATATACATTAGTAATATCAAGATCTTTGATCTGCCCCCCCCTTTAGGTTGAAATTCACGAGGACTTCATCCAGTCATGTTTTGACCGTCTTAAGGCATCCTACGACACCCTTTGTGTGTTAGATGGAGATAAAGACAGCATTAATTGTGCCCGTCAGGAGGCCATCCGCATGGTACGGGTTCTCACTGTGCTTAAGGAGTACATCAATGAGTGTGACAGTGACTACCATGAGGAGAGGACTATACTGCCCATGTCAAGGTATTGTCGCAATTACATAATTGATTCAGCTATCATAAATGCCCATATCTCAATTGTTGAATGTCATCTAGTTGACAAATAAAAACATGAAAACACGACAACAGCACAAACGTTTTGCAACATTTCTCTCTATGACATAAGTAAGGTGTTGACATTACTTTTACTCTATTTCAATTATTTAAACCTCTTTACTGCTTTCTTCTTGCAGAGCTTTCCGTGGGAAGCACATCACATTGATTGTACGTTTCCCCAACCAAGGTCGACAAGTGGATGATTTGGATATCTGGTCACACACAAATGACACAATTGGCTCGGTTCGGCGTGGTATTCTAAACAGGATAAAAGCTAATGCTGCACACACCAAGATCGAGCTCTTTATTGGGGGAGAGGTTGTTGATCCGGCTGACGACAGGAAGCTGATTGGGCAGCTCAATTTGAAGGACAAAACGGTGAGAGAGTGATTTCTGTTGGGCTGACAAAAGAATCACTCTACTGAAGCTGCTGTGTTGTAAACTTTTTTTTAATGTACTCCTAACATGTTTATTTTTGCTGTTTATTAATAATGGTTTAATGTTGCCTATACCAATATTAAGACTTGGAAATAAAAAGGTGTCTTTGAATGGTAACTGTTTTTATATAGCTTATCACAGCCAAGCTGACCCAGGTGAGTGCCAATATGCCCTCGAGTCCAGACAGCTCATCTGACTCATCCACTGGCTCTCCTGGTAACCACGGTAACCACTACAGCGATGGCCCCAACCCTGAGGTGGAGAGCTGTCTTCCGGGTGTGGTAAGTAAAGTGAACAGATTCTGCATAAGCTGCACATACAGGACTGTTTCCATGTTTCTACTATATACTTGTACAGCACTAAAAAGTGCTGGTTGATAGTTAATCAGTCCCCTCTAAATACGATGCAGTGATGCAATTATGTGCTGCCCAGTATGTAAGCAGAAGTACTGTAACATCCTCTGCTCTCTTTTAGATTATGTCGCTGCATCTGCGCTACATTTCCTTCCTGTGGCAAGTGGCCGACCTGGGGTGCAACCTTAACATGCCCCTGCTTAGAGATGGAGCTCGAGATCTCATGAAACTCATGCCCCCAGGTATTACATGCACCTGTGCTCACAATATTACACACCCAGGTTGCTTGGTGATAACGTACTCTTATGCTTATGCACACAGATGGTGCTATTTCAGTGGTCTTGTTTATGCTGTTTCTTTGTCCTTAGATAACACTACAGTGGAGAATCTGAGAGCTGTTTGTCTGGACCATGCCAAGCTTGGTGAGAACAGCCTGAGTCCTTCACTGGACTCACGATTCTTTGGCCCCTCACCCTCACAAGTGCTCTACCTCATAGAGGTGAGTGTCACTGTGCCCTACTTTGTTATACATTGCGTTCCCTTTTATCTATAATACCTTTCATTATCACACTTGCGTAATGTATGCTACTGTATATTGACCAGCAGTGGAACAACACCACTAGCACCTGTAATGTTATAGTATATCTGTATTAAATAGGAATATTACACAGCAGTATGTTTTGTTAGGTTTTTTTTTTTTTCTGCCCTCATCATGTTTTTAAATAACTTTTTTTCCCCCACTAATAAGGCATGCAGGCAGTGCCTATGGGGAGTGGACAAACAAGGGAGAAAAATGAAATAAAAATGAATATGATTTTTGTTAAGACTGTTTTTCAAAAGGTGTTTGCTGAAGCTGCTCTGCTGATTATTTCATCCAGACTAAACTTTCAGTGCCAACAATTGACAAAGGTTGAGGGGTGTGGCTTGTGAACCTATGTGATTCCTGGATGATTGATGTTTTTCTTTTGTGCATTCCAGGTTGTGTATGCTTTGCTGATGCCAGCCAGTGCCACTCTGGGCGAGGATGCCAGCGACTTCCAGTACAATTTCTTGAAAAGCGGTGGTCTGCCCCTGGTTTTAAGCATGCTCACCAGAAACAACTTCCTCCCATCTGCTGACATGGAGACACGGCGTGGAGCTTACCTCAATGCGCTCAAGATCGCCAAGCTCCTCCTGACTGCAGTAGGCTTTGGACACGTGAAGGCTGTTGCTGAGGCCTGCCAGCCTAATGCTGAGGGAAATATTCCTGTCTCTCCGGTTAGGTCACACTCACAATGCACCCATAGACAAACCTGTATTACTGGTTTGCCACTAGCACATATGCCTGCCATATTCTTTATGCGCCTGCTTCTTTCTCAACACCTCTCTGCAGATAAATCAGGCCACTCATGACCAGGCACTGGTCCTCCAGAGTGCCCTGCAAAACATCCCCAACCCTGCCTCAGAATGCATGCTACGAAATGTAGCCATTCGCTTGGCCCAGCAGATTTCTGATGAGGTAAATTTTAGTTAGAAAAGTTAAAGGTTTTATTTTTTTGTACGGAGGTCAGGGTATGTTACTTTTTAAAAAATAAATTGTTTTATTTGATTTTGTTTTTTGTTTTTTTTATGATAAAGGTAAATGTTTTATAGGCACTATTGAGGGCTGGGATCAATGGTTGGCATAAATAGGTTGATATCTAGTTAAAATTATTATATGTTTTTTATGAAAGGCATAAAATATATTCAAACAAACACTGGATGATTAGACCTATTTGAGCTATTATGTCTGTAACAATAGATTTTCTGGAACTGTTTTTTTCACTAGAATTTCTTCCAGGCATCGAAGTACATCCCGGACATTTGTGTGATCCGTGCTATACAGAAAATTGTGTGGGCATCAGGCTGTGGTACAGTGCAGCTTGTTTTCAGTTCCAATGAGGAAATCAGCAAAATCTATGAGAAGGTAAAAATAAATGATTCTAAACTTTGATGTGTTTTGCTGACAGTTTTAGCAGCACTGTAAAATGTCAGCAATGCAGGTGTTTGATGTATGAAGAAAGACGGCAAAAGCTTCATCAGCAAAAGTCTAAATCTATATAAGGTTTTGATCAGCCTGGTGACCTTTATCTGTCTTTGTTTTTGTAGACAAATGCAGCAAAGGAACCAGATGGGGAGGATGAGCAGGTGTGCTGTGAGGCCCTGGAGGTGATGACACTGTGTTTCGCCCTCATGCCCACAGCTCTGGACACACTCAGTAAAGAGAAGGCGTGGCAGACCTTCATCATAGATTTGCTGCTACACTGCCACAGCAAGTAAGTATACCAGTTTGTATTCTAGCCACTTTTGGAGATTCAAGCTTTGGGTGGGGGGAAAATGATGAATGAATGAATTTTAAATCTGTTTTCAATAGATCTGTGCGGCAAATGGCGCAGGAACAGTTCTTCCTTATGGCAACTAGGTGCTGTATGGGCCATCGACCCCTTCTCTTTTTTATCACCCTCCTCTTTACTGTACTAGGGGTGAGTGGCTATATATTTTTTTTGTATTTTAATACCATAACATCACTGCACTCCACACTACAGAATCCTAATTTAAAATAATCTATGTTTATGTCCAGAGTACAGCCAAAGAGCGAGCCAAGCATGCTGGGGACTACTTCACATTGCTCAGACATCTATTAAACTATGCCTACAATAGCAACATCAACCTGCCAAATGCTGAGGTGCTGCTCAACAATGAGATCGACTGGCTGAAACGAATACGGGTAAAACGACGTTTGTTAATGATTCGTTTTAGCTGTGGCAAAATGTGCAAGCCATTTTAATATAAGCTCTTGTTCAACTAATTATTCGAGGCAGAAGTGATGGTACGCTGTATGTTTTTATTTGCTAGGACGAAGTGAAGAGGACAGGGGAAACTGGCGTGGAGGAGACTATCTTGGAGGGCCACCTTGGAGTCACCAAAGAGCTTCTTGCCTTCCAAACCCCAGAGAAGAAGTATTACATCGGCTGCGAGAAGGGAGGAGCAAACCTCATTAAGGTGAAAGAGGCATTCACTAAAACAGTGCCACTATAATGAGAATATGTCCATCCTGATTTTTTTCTTGTTTCACATAACATCACTAAGAAACCATTTCTTCTTCTTTTTTCCCCCCACTTGATTTAGGAGCTGATTGATGATTTCATCTTCCCAGCATCTAATGTTTACCTGCAGTACATGAAGACTGGCGAGTTCCCCACAGAGCAGGCCATCCCAGTGTGCAGCACTCCTGCTTCCATCAATGCTGGTTTTGAGCTCCTCGTGGCGCTGGCTGTTGGCTGTGTCCGCAACTTGAAACAGATAGTTGACACTCTGACTGACATGTACTATTTAGGTATGGAGATACTGCTTTGGCTTCAGAGATGATGCCCCCAAGCAGCTTATAAATTACAATATACATGAGGGTGTTTTTACTTTGGTCTTCTTCTAGGTTGTGAGACACTGACAGAGTGGGAGTACTTGCCTCCAGTGGGGCCACGGCCCAACAAAGGATTTGTAGGTCTGAAGAACGCTGGGGCCACCTGTTACATGAACTCTGTCATTCAGCAGCTATACATGATCCCTCCCATCCGAAATGGCATCCTTGCTATTGAGGGCACGGGGACCGATGTGGATGATGACATGTCAGGGGATGAGAAGCAGGAGAATGAGGTACAGTGAGAGTTTTTGTTGCAAGAAATTTATGCCAGATGAAAATTTTCATCCTTTCTCAGCATCCAGTGACTGACAGACTGGCCAACTCCAAGCATGGAGGTCATGTAGGTTGACTTGGAGCTGAGGGCAGCATGATTACAAGACCAAATAGCAAATCAGTTCACATAGTGACTTTCCCTTCCACTTCTCATTTAGCTGCTGTGATTTGTTTCCCCAATGAAACGGCAGCATTTAAAAATGATAAACAATTATAGATTTGGTGACACATGTGGATACTAATATTTCACCTGCATATTTTGTTTCCACAGAGCAATGTAGATCCTCGTGATGAGGTGTTCAGCTACCATCACCAGTTTGATGACAAACCTTCCAGTAAGTCAGAAGACAGGAAAGAGTACAACATCGGGGTCCTGCGTCACCTGCAGGTCATCTTTGGCCACCTGGCTGCATCCAGACTCCAGTACTACGTCCCCAGGGGATTCTGGAAACAGTTCAGGTATCGCAAAGACTCAGTTGTTTTGATTGGATCAGCAGTTTGTTTGTTTACCTGTTCCTGGAGTCTAGCGGGCCCATTATACCATCTGTTCTCAACCTTGTGAATGGGGTATGTCAGTGATGTCAGATCTCGCGCCACCGGCGACACTTTCAGCCAGCCGTGGGGCCGTGTCCGTTTTCACCTCAGTGTCAATGCCACATCAATATAGAAGCTTAGCGAGTGGGAGATGTTGACCCTGAAAAGAAAAAGAAGTTGAAAGGGGAAAAAAGAAACTTGTTGATTTCTTTGCTTTCAGCTTCAATGTATTTTATCCCTACACCAGCAATGCTGATGTTTTTAATCTGAGTGCCTGTACCCTCAGCGCTGCTATAAATGGTTTCAGAGCTGTGGCGGTGTCACCGTTTGCTAGCAAGGTGACCAACATAGCAACCAACCATAATGTATCCGTGTTGTCCTGTTTTAGGTTATGGGGTGAGCCAGTTAACTTGAGGGAACAGCATGATGCACTGGAGTTTTTCAACTCTTTGGTTGACAGTTTAGACGAGGCTTTAAAAGCACTGGGCCACCCTGCCATGCTCAGTAAGGTGCTGGGAGGATCTTTTGCTGACCAGAAAATCTGTCAAGGATGCCCACACAGGTAAGAATACTTTGTGCTCGGTTACTGAATATGGGTTGCAGTTTAAAATACCACATACTTAACCCACAATAAATGTGTTGTCAGATATGAGTGTGAAGAGTCGTTCACAACACTCAATGTAGACATCAGAAATCACCAGAACCTGTTGGACTCCATGGAGCAGTATGTAAAAGGAGATCTGCTGGAAGGAGCAAACGCCTACCACTGTGAGAAGTGTAACAAGAAGGTGAGAAGTTGGTGTCCTTCTGTTTAGTATGTGATGCTTGTAATTGCTCATGGGAAGTTCATGACAACTTTTCCGCATCATTTTCACACTGAATGTTAAGAAACTTTGTTGTCCTCTGTTTAACTTAAAGGATCTCCCCAATTCCTTTTTCCTCACCCGTTTTTGTTCTTTTTGTTTTAAAAGAGCCATAGATAATCTGTAATTCTTGTTCTCCCTGTCAGGTGGACACAGTGAAACGTCTGCTGATCAAGAAGCTGCCTCCTGTCCTCGCCATCCAGCTGAAGCGCTTCGACTACGACTGGGAGAGGGAGTGTGCCATCAAATTTAATGACTATTTTGAGTTCCCTAGGGAGCTTGACATGGAGCCATACACGGTAGCAGGTGTGGCCAAGCTAGAAGGCGACGACGTAAATCCAGAAAACCAGGTTATCCAACAGAATGAGCCCTCTGAACCGACGCCACCAGGCAGCTCCAAGTATCGCCTGGTGGGAGTGCTGGTCCACTCAGGCCAGGCCAGTGGCGGACACTACTATTCGTACATAATCCAGAGGAACGGGGGTGATGGTGAGAAGAACCGCTGGTATAAATTTGATGATGGTGATGTGACTGAGTGCAAGATGGACGATGAGGAGGAAATGAAGAACCAGTGCTTTGGAGGGGAATACATGGGTGAGGTTTTTGATCATATGATGAAAAGGATGTCGTACAGGAGGCAGAAACGCTGGTGGAATGCCTACATCCTGTTCTACGAACGTATGGACTCAATGGACAAGGACAGCGAGCTTGTCAAGTACATCTCGGACTTGAATATCTCCTCAACTAAACCGCATCAGGTCAAGATGCCTGGTGTTATCGAGTGCAGCGTCCGCAAGCAGAACGTCCAATTCATGCACAACCGAATGCAATACAGCCTGGAATATTTCCAGTTCATTAAGAAACTTCTGACCTGTAACAGTGTCTATTTAAACCCTCCTCCAGGTACGCATCAATTTTGTGTGTGCGGGTAAATTCAGAGTTAACTCTTTGGGTCAGAAAAAGTGAATGACTCTAGTTTTAGTTTAGTGCTTGTTTTGCTTAATATTTGCTCAGACCTTTTAAAACATAGTTTCAATAATGGAAACATTAACTTTAACAGATGTTTACAAAGCCATCTGCTGCCAGATATCATGCTGGTAAATCATGGTTGCAAACACAAGCTAATATAGCTGTGTTTGATCGTTTTATTAATCAAGGTAAGGTCCATTAATCTGGAAAGCCTCCTAAGAGAGGGAGACCTGAACAAGATGGCAACGAAAACAGGCAATCGATAAAATGATACCAGCAAGAATAAAATAAACATAATACTCAGATAAGACAATCCAATGATACAGCTCATGTTGACAGGTTATATGAAAAATAATAGCATTTATTTCATTACTGATGCACGGATTGTGTTGTTCCTCCAGCAATGGCTGTGGTCTTAAATTCACCCTGAAAACCTACTTTGATCTTTTTTGATTAATTCCTCATTGTATCTGTTCTGTGGGTTTCAAAGCTTGTCTCTTAAAGATACAGCTGCTGCCATAATTATTAAAAAAAAATGTATGTTTTGTAGTTTAGCATGGACTACTGAATACTGCACTAGCTCTGTGTTAGGCATTACAAAGCTCTGATGCCTTATTATTTGAACTAGAGCCCAGTGATGTCATAACCACAAAAACCACAGAATTTGTTCTGATCATAAGAAAATGTATCTAGATGTATGACACGTGGATTAGAGACAGCCCACGCACTGACCTGACATACAGAGTCAGTTCGGTTAGTTTCACATTGTATTTGAACTTGCTCTGAGCCTCTAAGCCGCTGTCTCATTTTGTGAGCCGACAGCTTCCCATCTGCTGTTTCACTATGTGCATTTCATGTTTCATCTGACTCCAAACAAAGGAAATGTCTGTTTGCTATTTTCACACTCCAGTGGAGTTGCAAATTCACTTCCTTTGTGCGTATCTCGGCCAGCTCTGTTGATGTGCAGTAGTTACTTTAAGGAGAAGGGGTTTGGTAAAGCCTCCATTGCATGTTTAAGCATTGAAGAATTACCTGCAGTTACATGGAATATATTGTTTTGGTAACTGCTGCTCTTTCTTTTAGGACAAGACCACCTTTTGCCAGAGGCAGAGGAGATTGCTATGATAAGTGCTCAGCTGGCTGCTAGGTTTCTCTTCAGCACAGGTTTTCACACCAAGAAAGTAGTACGGGGTCCTGCCAGTGACTGGTGAGCCTTACTGCTTTTTTTTTTGTTGCTTTTTTTTATTCCCCTCATGTGTTCCTGACCTTGTTGACACATGTTCATTTTGTTTTCCCCTCTAGGTATGATGCCCTTTGCATCCTGCTGAGACACAGTAAGAATGTACGCTACTGGTTTGCACACAATGTTCTGTTTGCTTATCCTAACCGGTTCTCTGAGTACCTGCTCGAGTGCCCGAGCGCTGAGGTCCGTGGTGCATTTGCCAAGCTCATTGTCTTCATCGCTCACTTCTCCCTGCAAGACGGCCCCTGCCCGTCCCCCACCGCCTCGCCTGGACCCTCAGCTCAGGTTGGTGCCAGACTACATCTGGGCACTGGGAAAAAAAGATTTTAATTAGCTCAGTCTGGCCTCACATGTTACCACAATGCCTTTGATGGACTCTTGCTGTGCTCCAGCTGATTTTATGTTTGTGTTTTAGGGCTGTGATAACCTCAGTCTAAGTGACCACTTATTGAGAGCTGTCCTTAACCTGCTCAGACGAGAAGTTTCTGAGCACGGACGTCATCTGCAGCAGTACTTCAACCTCTTTGTCATGTACGCCAATCTGGGTAAGGAGCGCACAGAGATGGTACGGTGTTATGTACATCTGTTCCTCAACAAATTCTACAAAGTTTTTTGTAAACTATAATTCTTTTTTTTTTTTTATATATATATATAATAATTGAAGTTATTTGGTACTTGCTTTACTTTCTTCTGACCTGTCATTACTCCTGCCACATGTAGGCCTGGCTGAAAAGACTCAACTGCTGAAGCTGAATGTTCCTGCCACATTCATGTTAGTCGCTCTGGATGAGGGGCCTGGCCCGCCAATTAAATATCAGTATGCTGAGCTGGGCAAGCTCTACACTGTCGTCTCTCAGCTGGTTCGCTGTTGTGACGTTTCTTCACGCATGCAGTCCTCCATCAATGGTGAGTTTTGGGTTTTTCTTCTTCTCTTCTCCTTTTAGACACAAGTTGTATGAGCTCAGTTAAGGTGAACAAGTGATTGTGTGAAATGGGTTAGTGAGAGCCCAGTGAGGATTTTCATCCTTGCTCAGGATCCTAGTGACTGAGAAAACAGCCACTCTGAGCCTCTGTGCTGTGTAGGCACAGCTTGGAGCTGAGGGCTCTCAAAGATAATAAATGAGTGATTTCGCTAATATCCGCCAGCATTTTTTTAGAATAGTCCATCTTAACTTTTGTTTTTTTATGTCCTGCAGGTAATCCCCCTCTTCCTAACCCATATGGGGACACCAACCTGACAGCTCCGGTGATGCCTGTGCAACAGTTGGTGGCAGAGATCCTTTTTGTGAGGACGAGTTACGTGAAGAAGATCATTGAGGACTGCAGCAACTCTGAAGAGACAGTGAAGCTACTTCGCTTCAGCTGTTGGGAGAACCCTCAGTTCTCCTCCACTGTGCTCAGTGAGCTGCTCTGGCAGGTAAACATCTAAAGCCTCGTCAGAGCAACATGATATTCAGAGCTCCATAGGTTGGTTGCTTGTAAACGTCTACAAGTGCTTGTATTTAGACTGCACACGTTGTCTGCAGGTGGCGTACTCGTACACCTATGAGCTGAGGCCTTACCTGGACTTGCTGCTACAAATTCTGCTCATCGAGGACTCCTGGCAAACACACAGGTCAGATTCGATTGCTGAGTGCAAAAAGTTACACTTTTTAAACTTGAACATGGTTTACAATTTCTCCTTTGCCTCTTTGTGTGTGTGTGCGTGTGTGTGTGCGTGTGTGTGTGCGCGTGTGCGTGCGCGTGTGTAGGATTCACAATGCGCTGAAGGGCATTCCTGATGACAGAGATGGGCTTTTTGACACCATCCAGCGCTCCAAGAACCACTATCAGAAACGAGCCTATCAGTGCATCAAGTGCATGGTGGCCCTTTTCAGCAACTGCTCTGTGGCTTACCAGATTTTACAGGTAAATGGACTGTCCGTCTTTCACAAATGCAGATTAAAGTAATCACTACCTTAAATAACAGCAAGAAAGAGGTATATTGATAGGCTTAGGCATGTGAAAAGGCTGGAAACTTTAAAACATTTAGACGTTTGTTACATTTTTGTGCTTGTCTGTACAGAGTAACGGTGACCTGAAGCGAAAGTGGACATGGGCAGTGGAGTGGCTGGGCGATGAGCTGGAGAGGAGGCCATACACAGGAAATCCACAGTACACCTACAACAACTGGTCCCCTCCTGTTCAGAGCAACGAGACCTCCAACGGATATTTCCTGGAGCGCTCTCACAGTGCACGTATGACACTGGCCAAGGCCTGTGAGCTCTGTCCCGAGGAGGTAATACCATTAACCTTGTACTGTACACACCCACAGATTCACTTTAACACTATCTTGCAGTCTTAGGGAGAGGTAACAGAATAAATATTGTAAGACTGAGGCTGAATGTGAATGTGTATCACATCACTTCATCACAAAAAGCCCAATGAATGGTCTAACATGACCAGCAGTTAAGATTTGCATATGTATGAGTAATAACACTGCGATTAATTGAATATTAAGCCGATCAGAAAATTTGTAATTAGTGTTGTACCATTTTCTCTACCTCTTGTAGTTACACACAAAATGTGTTG
>VURO01011712.1:14207-27746 GCA_015108175.1 Pelvicachromis taeniatus
CTTTTATTAAAAAAAAAAAATGTTTTTAAATTTTTATTTTTATTCTTATTTAAAAAAAAAAAAAAAAAAAAAAACATACAGAGTAAATTATCTAGAATCTGAGTGCTCAGCTAGAAGAAACTGAGCTTGATTAAACTACAGCTTACCATGTTTGACTCTGTGTTGTTTACATGGCTGCAGTTCACAGTACACACAGATATGATTGTGTTGTTTTCACTTAAAATGCGTTACTTGTATATATTTTTTTATGAATGGAAAATCCAGTCAAATGACACACTTCTCCTGTAATATTCCATACACAGCTCAAGTGTACTCAGGGAAGCCCAGGGAAGGTCAGTATTCCAGGCACCACGACATAAAAGAAGGAAGTGAGACAAAACCTACCAAAAGTCAGCAGAGAAACAACAGTTTTAGCCTCCATCACATTTAACACTAGTTTAAAACAAATTGCACAGCTTTGAGTTTCTTGTAGATTAGTCAGCGGCTCGAAACACTGATGATGATGAGCCTTTTGCATGTATTTATAATATAAATGTCATGTAAATAATTTAGGATGTGCAGTGATAATAAAACTACAGAAATCTTTGTACATGTCCACTCTGCGTAGGAAAAGCAGATTGTGAGTGTACATAATATTTTATTTTAAAAAAATTAAAAAAAACCTCATTACTCCTTGGCTGTTCAAGTAAAAGGCAAGGTGGACTGGCCACTGGTGAGATATGAGATGCTATGTAGTGTAACTAAGCATGAGAAGTCATGTTACGCAGCTGCACACAGTGAACAGGTCTTTGTTCTCCTCCTGTCCTGTTGCCCAGTCTCAGCAGCACTGACATAGCCAGTCTTCAATCTCAGTCTAGTGCTCTTTTGCCAGTTTTTGCTTCCTCCCCAACTCGCAGTGTGGTACAGCCAGCCACCTGCATCTCCTAGCCTCAGCTGTACTTGAGCATTCAATGCTAGTTACAGTATTTTAACCGTTAAACTGTTGCGCTTTTTTAGCTGCTGTGTTGCAGATTTGTATATTTCTAGATCTCAAAAATGGCACATTACTTTTAAAGCATAAGCAACCCTTAATGCGAAGCTGTCAGTTTTGTTATTTGGATCAAATCCAAATAAGTTTTAATCTGTGACTAAATAATGAACAAATCTAAACTGAAAAGTTGATAAGCTCTTGATGTTTCAGATAGTTCGCAGGTCCTGTCCGTTACATCATGTTGTAATGTTGATGTGTACTTGACCTTGCCTCAGATAAGTCTGTAAAAACGATGAGGCTGATGTTATTCGATATAGCATGATAAAAGTACAAATGCCAATGAGCCTTGTCCTTTAAAAACGACGCACTGAAATTACCTCCACAGTAGAGGTTCATGTGCACCTTCTGTTAGCTCCATTTTTCATGCTCTCAGCTGTAGACACTACCCACACACATAATTCAATCTCCTAAACCTTATTTACTTGACAACACAGTAGGAAGTTTGACTTTCCCACACAAGCTACTCTCTAATGTCAAACCATTATACTTTGTTCAAATAGATGAGCACATTTCCAGTTTTTGTCTTGATATGTGATTACAAAAATATATTTATCTCTTTTTATTCTAGGAGCCAGATGAACAGGAAGCACCTGATGATCAAGACTCCTCCCCACCTGAGGATACGTCTCTGTACCCACATTCTCCTGGAACAACCCAGTTTCAGCAGGTAGTGTCTCAGAGGACAGCTTACTGCCCGTTCTCATCAAAGGATGTTCTTTCTAAGTCATAAGTCATAACATGTGAGGTAAAGAACATGCAATAGAAAAGAGGTGCTCGGTATAACATGCGAGGTCCCCCAGCAGTCTAAGCTTTTAACAGCATAACTAAGAGTGTTTACAACATCTGATTAAAAAAACAAAACAAAACAACAAAAACCTCCCAGAAGTACAGAGCTTGTGAAGTGTTTTTTCAGTGTCACTCTGAGACAGGATGCTCCCAAGTTGCACAGGTAAAAGAACGCAGTCTTGGACAGCCGTTTCCATCCCCATAGCCAGTCTTGTATTATCTGTTAATGATGCTGGTAACCATGGTGATAGGTGTCTTTTCCTGAGTAATATTTCGTGCCCGAGCGCTCACAGAATCAGAGGCTCAGGTTTGTCAGTTTGTGGTAATGCTGCACTGCAGACAACTTTGTGTGCTTCCTCGTGTACAAACTGTACTTGAGTTCATCCCTTTACACTAATTTTGGCATGTCACACCACACATCAGAAACCCCTCATCCGTCTTTGAGGTCAAGTGCAAGTAAAATGTAGACAGGAAGCGGCATGTGGCTTCACCTTGAGTGACTCTGTGGCTCTCAGGGCATTTATCCCTACTGAAGACATACATTTCTAATCATAGCTGGGGATTTTTTTAAATTTTTTTAATAAATTCTGCTTCCTGAAAGGCAGAGTAATTTCCTGTTTGGTGCATTTATAGCGAGCAAACACTGACTAAAAACAATCTGTGGTGCACATGTTGACTGTACTGAAGAAATATGGCTCACTGATATTTTTACTGATTCAGCAGCAGAGGTGAGCTTTAGATCAGTTTGTAGTAATTGGCCCCAGCAGCACTGCACATGCACAAAACACGTGGCTGTGGATGCAATTAAAGCATGTCATGTTTTCATTTGAGTACGTTTCTTATAAAATGCGCTGATTTTTCTCCACTCTCTCCTCCTGAACAGAACAACCACCCTCACGGGCAGCCGTATACCGGGCCTGCTGCTCAGCACATGAACAACCCCCAGCGCCCCGGTCCGGCCTCCGCTCCGACTCCAGGCCCGACCCAGACCTCCGCCCCTGCCCCTGCCCCCGGTACCACTCCTGGAACAGGTCCGCGAGCACAAGAGAACTGGGAGGGCACAGAGGAGGTTGCCCCCGCCCCCACCTCCACCCCAGCGCCCGCCCCGCCTAAGGAGTAACCTCCCCCTCCCTTCCTCTGCTGTGCCTCGAGCCTCCATCGTCCCGCTCTCTCCTCTCGCCGGGTCCCACCTTTCTCTTTCTCTTTCTCTCTCTGGCCCCAGGGCAGGGTAGAGCCAGGCCACTTCTCTTTCCACTGTCCCCACTCCCCCCTGACAGCCCGCGGGAGGCACTCTCCCCTGACCTGAGGCCGCCTGACCGTGCGACAGGGGCCCGTTGGCGGCTGCAGAGGCGAGGGAGTGGACGAGTTCTAATAACGAAAAAAAAACAAATTTACCCGGAGCTGACGATGCTGATGCGCTTGTCTACACGACGAAAAGGTGTACATAGTATGTTAATGTTTTTGACTGTTCAGATCCCCCAGTAGCATAACTGTGTGGTTTGCTGTTGGGAGATGTTGCAGATGTTATGAAAAACAAAATGGATATTATAAATAATAAAAATTCCCCCCAGAAAAAAAACTGTAAGAAGACAACTCCTCTTTGTTTTATCACCCATGCTCAGCAGTGAAACTTTGTTCTGCCATCGGACGGTTTCTGGTCATTCACCTGTAGAAGGATGCATTGTTATCATCATAATTATATTCTTCTTAAGCTCCTTAGCAACCTTACGACCCACGCCAAATTAACCCGCGAGCTGTGGTTGGGTTTTACTGCGAGACGTGGAATGGTTGGGTGGACTTTAATGGTGTTTGGTTGATGTGAAAAAGCATTGATGCAACATTGTTCTGAAACTCATTGCCTTTCTCTCACTTTTGTTTTTGTCTTTTTCTTTCTTTTCTTTTTGTTCTGGTAATTCAATCCTTTTTGAAGCTCTAGTTAATATGCTGTAACATTTAGCATGGCTTCTCACCAGAATAGTGTAGCCCAAGGGAAGACTTGTGATCATAACAACCTAAAAGCTGTTCTTAATCCACATCTCCAGAGGGGTGTTGTTACCCTTTAGGTTGTCTTTCTTTTCTACTCATCTACCCTGTCTACAAAGTGGGCGATATTTTTTGTTTTTGTTTTTTTTGGAACCAATGTATGAATAAGTGGCTTTTCAATTGCACATTATAATCCTCCAACTTCACATTTGGCAGTCGGTTTCGGTGGGTTAGACAACTTTAGCTTTCATCTATAGGAAAATGAACACATATGCAACAGAACTGCTACACTGGGCTTTCTGGTGTATAATAGACTGTGTGGTTTGCTTCTGTCTCTTCAATAGAGCCTAGTCGTAGACAGACTTTGTTGCCCATCGGCCTCCTTTCTGCCGTGGAGCTGGTCAGGTTTGGCGTCTGGCTGCAGTTTGGGATGATGTGACTGATCCTGAGCAGCAGCGAGCACCCACCCACCCCACCTAACCCCACCCACCCCACCTTTGCTCCACAGAGAGTAGGTCCCACAGCAGGGTTTTACCATAAGAATAGCGGCTGGTTAGTCATGTTGCAACTTGAGCTAACTTGTGATTATGTAGGAGTAAAAGGTAAACATCAGTAAATACTGTATTTAATTGGTAACTTGAATGCGTGTAATTTTCTTTTTTTAATTTTTTTTCTTTTCTTTGTCAAAAACATACCAAATACTCCTGCAAATGAAAATATTCTGCCCACCGTATTATATTTAAATATTTTGCTCTTATTTTATAGAATTTATTTTGTTGTATTTCACTAAAAAAAAAAAATAGAATTTGATTTAAGAGGAACATTTTTGTCCTTGTGTTATTTTTAAAGAAGATATTTGACTGTACAGAGTTCTGCGCCCTGTTTTTTGCCGACTTTTGTTTTGGCCATGGTGTGACGTTGAATTCTGGAGCTACAGTCGCGATGTGGACTTTCACTTTGTGAGGTTTTTTGTGCACAGAAATATAACAAAAAAAAAAGCATTGCGCCCTTAGCAAATAAAGAACATGGAATCTTGCCTGCGTGTCATTTTTAATCGTTGGACAGTTCAGAAGATACTTGTTTTCAGTTCTGCATGAACTGCTCTGTTGAGCGATTGGCTAATTGATAAACATGCATCGATTTGTTGATTCCTTCTAAAAGGTTTGGCACGCTTCCTGTGAAAATAAACCAATCGTGCGCAGGTCCCCTGCAAGGGGTTCCACTAAATGGACTGCGCCTGTAATAATATATAGCTGTGGTGCTTTGACAGCCAAAACCCTGACTGCTGTGAAAGTGTCCCAAGACATGTCTGACCGGTGCAGTCGGGGTCATTATCACAGAGACACTCGCTCTTCTCATTTCCTGAATTGCACATCTTCAATTCCTCTCCTTCCCTTCTTTGTACTTCCCAGCGAAGACGCGAGGCAGCAGCCATGTAATAAAATGACACCTTTCTTATCCTGTTTACAATGTTTGTTTGAATAAAAAAACTAAACTGTTTAACAAAAAACAATTATTAAAAAAAAGATTGTTTTAACAACTGCCATGGTTTGTACACTTCAGCTATGTGCAGTGACCTTTACTGAATCTGTGCCTTCATAAAGGCCCAACCTCAAGGGAGTCATACATTGAAAAGAACATGGTATTTGTTGAAAGTGTGAATCTGACATTGTGGCCAAGAGCAAAATTTCTTGCCAAGGATGTGGCTGTTTGGCCTCAAAGTCAACTCTCCCCTGTTCTCCAGATACCTTTTACTAATTCAGACATTCTTTAACATTTGTGACTGATTTCTGGGTCACACTCAGAAGGCTGGACGACAGAGGAGAGCAGGGATGAATTACAAAGGTCAGGCTATTTTACTAATGTACTTCAATGCATTGAAAGTTCAATCACCTGCACATTAAGATGCCCTCTGGTGTTTAGAAGTGGTCACTACAGTAAAGGAGCTAAAATGAATTTGAATTTTTAAAAAAAACCTTACTCCTTTTTAAATCTTACAGATAAGCAAAACACATTTAGACACCCCCCAACTCACTGAAATGGGGTTCATTGTTAAGTGTGTGAACTCAGGAATGACTTCAGCCAATCAAATGTTTTGAAATAGGTTTTTTATTATCAACACGGTCAGATTTAGTTCTCCTTCTCCTGGACGGTCTTTGTTCCGCGCAGTCTGCCTGTACGACGGGCAGCAATAAGACCGACCTTGCGACCAGCAGGTGCATCCCTCCTGATTGTTGAAGGTTTGCCGATGTGCTGATGGTTACCACCACCGAAGGGATGCTCAACAGGCTGCAGGAGGACAGGAGGGGAGGGGGGGAGCATCTTTAGTATGAGGACTTTGAAGAGGGAACCCATCCTCTACTCTTATCTCCCTCAGTGACTAATTTTACAGCAAGTACACACCCAGTGTGTGATAAACATCCATTCACAGGCCTTTATTTCATACGTTCAATAAATATTGAGCCTTTCTAGTCACAAAGAAAACAAACATGGACTTTCTTAATGTGGTTGGTGCTCTGAAAACACAGGCAGCACCACCATCTAAAACCTCAAAGCAGGATGTTCCTCTAAACGTTTAGCGATCTGCCTGCCCACAGACACACGGCAGTGCTGCACACTCTTCAGCTATTATCTTCACCTCCTCTGAGAATAGGCAATCATCTGCATCAGTGCTGAGACTTTTCATGAGGCTCCATATTAAACTTTTCTAATGATTCAGTGTGAACACTGCATAACGTGCCCAAAATAACAGTCTGATTATCTGCCTACAGAACATGTCTTCCAGCTCAACGCATGAAAACATGCATCTGTCTGGTGCTCTGCCTTCAGTCCTGTATGTGGTACGCTCATGTTCACTTACGTTCATAGCCACACCACGGACACGTGGCCAGCAGTTCCTCTTGGCCTTGTACTTGTGGTAGGCACGACCGGCCTTCAGGATAGGCTTGTCAATACGTCCACCTCCGGCAACGACACCTTTAACACAGAAGGAGGGCAGACATGTTTAAACACTTTCTTCAGTACAAACACTAGATCAAACGCGCGGCTGTTTCGTTACGCTATCTTACCAACAACGGCTCTGTTGGCAGAGGCGATGACCTTCTTGGCGCCTGAGGGCAGCTTGACTCTGGACTTCTTGGTCTCGGGGTTGTGGGAGATGACTGTGGCGTAGTTTCCTGAAGCGCGGGCCAGCTTGCCTCTGTCACCGGGCTTCTCCTCAAGGCAGCAGATGATGGTTCCCTCAGGCATTGTGCCAACGGGCAGGACATTGCCAATGTTCAGCTGAGCTGTGGGTCAAGGGATGAGAGGACATGCTTCATACTTCCATCTGACAATCTAAACCCAGTTTCATCTAAGCAACAGTTCTGTTAGCTCAAATCTCACGATGGAAACTGCCGCGTTTTGTTGCCGGCTGACTGAAGACAGGCGATCAAAAAATGTAACATAGAAATACAAGGCAGCAGATAAGCAGGTGCTGCAAAGTGAGACAGCACAATAGCAAATAATCGTCCTCTGATTACACCCCAGAATTCTTCTGCTCTTCACAGATGCTCATCTTTGCTTAGCAAACTAAATAAGAAGCAACAATTAGAACCAACACGGAGACTGAAATATATTATTAAGACACGTGGTTCATTCAGATCACTTTATCCACGCACCACTAATGATTTTTAGACCATAAAATATTTAACCATGCAGATGAAAGCTCAAACGTTACACACTGCCGTTATCATGTTTGTCATTTAACACCCGCAACTTAAACTCTGAGGGGGAACAGAGATCCCCCCGTCAACAGATATTAAAACAAAAAGCACCACCACAGTCTCAAACAGCTGACACTCTGCACAGCAGCACCATTTTCAATAAAAGAAATGCAGATTTTTATCTATGTAGAAGGAAATATCAATAAAAGTAATCAAAGTAGCACAATTACACTTTGACTACAGCCAAAAAGTAACTTTAACAGCTACACCCTCCTGCAGGGACTTATCAGTGAAAACACAGAATGAAAGTGAGATTTTGTGTGTCCAGCACTAATCCAAACTATCAAAGAGCAGAAAACATTCTGGCAGCTTTTTGTCGAATCGCTCTGTATGTTGCATGTTCTATCAGCTCCTGTAGCACATATGACCATTACTCCTGTGACAAACTTTATGACAGGAAAACATTAAATCTTATCATTACATGGCTCTCTGCAACTACTGCCACCTCTGAAGCAACTCACTCTTAACAGGAACTTTAACATGAGAGTTTGAATGAGACAAAGGTCCAAAATTCCTCCTTAAGCTTGATTTAGACTTCTGCAGGAAATCTACGTCCTAGCTTTCATAGTAACCGGAAACTACTTTCATCCCTACACCTCAACCTTCCATGCCATTCAAGTTATCTTTCTATGTGTCAACCTGATGTGTAGTTACATTTCTCAGGAGATGAATGCCAGATTATGTAGCAGGTTGTGGCGTAGGGTTAATATGGGGTTCCAGCTATGGCGTAAGATCAGACACACAAGTATAATTCACTTATTAGTGTCACGATGTGGATAGAGCCAGGGCAACCGATGCAAATCTAAGAGCAGCTCATACGCCCTTGCTCTTACCCTTCTTGCCACAGTAGATGAACTGTCCAGTGTGGATGCCCTCAGCGGCGATGAAGAGCTCCGTCCTCTTCTTGAACCGGTATGGGTCACGGAAGGCTACTTTGGCCAGGGGGGCGCCACGGCCGGGGTCGTGGATAATGTCCTGCAAGGGAAAACCAGCAGAAGGAAAGAAGTCACAAATCCATCCACCCTCGCCCCTGCCAAAAACAGCTCGGATTGATCATCAAATCACCTTAACAATCCCCTTGATGTAACCATGGCGTTCAGCGAAGTCAATGTGGCGGAGTTTAGCAGCACCTTTCCTGTGCTTGACGTGGGCTTTGAACACAGAGCCCGCACCTTTTCTCTGTCCCCTGATCACACGTCCCATCGTGTACTGTAACACAACACAGAATTTAATGAGAAAATTTTTACATTGTAGTGTCTTGTTTAATACAGGACAAGATTAAATCCAGCCTCTCCACCAAACAGGCCAAAACAGAGAGAAACACGTGGCTCCCCCTCACAGCAGACCTTTGTAATAATTACTAAAGCTATATCTCATTGAATAGATCCAACCTTGACTCATGTGATGTATAAAAAACACTTTAAAGAAAACAATCAAACCAGTAGCAGATTAAAGAAAATTATTAAAAGATCTGAGTTTCAATCTGAGGATTTAATGAGCTCCACAGGTTTTTAAACGCTTTAAACAGACACGTATCTGCCGGCTTGACACATGAAGTGCTAACAGAGGCCCGCTACTATTATAAAGTTACATTAACTTTTCCTTTACGGAAACTTTAACCTACAGCTTATGTGTGTTTGTCGGTATCGTGGCTGAAACACTGCACAAAGCGAGTTTGGCTTCTCATATACAGAAATACATCTCTCAGAATGCTAGCTGTCGTTAGCCCGACAAGCTAGCCTCCGTTAAGTCAATTTGTTAATGTAACCGTTCAGATTTAACACAGACTTCCTTTATTTCAACATTTAAACGATTATATACAAATTTAATTATTAATAGCTTGCCAACTTTGCTTATATATAAGGCTGCCGGCCTTTTCGCTACCAGCACACCGCTGTTAGTGCGCCATGTCGCCAAACAGAGACACACAAGCACGAAAAAAGCTTAAAATCGAAAGTCTGTCGTGAAAATGTTCGTTAGGTCTTAGTCTAATACACTTGCTTTATATTTAGAAATGTCTTTTTAAAGTGGATGGCCCAGTTAAATCTGGATTTAGAACAGATTTTTAGGACGGGGATCAGAAAGTAGATGTCCTACCTAAACTCCGTTGACGGAAAGAGGAAGTGCAAAGGAAAAAGCCAAGGTTTTCTTCCGGAGAAATCACCGCGGAGGCCGACGGGAAATGTAGGACTTCTCCTCGTGGTCCTATTTTAACTCGGAAGAAAGCAGCGATTGTCGCAAAATAGAAGAATCGCAGCTCCGAGATATTAAAACTGTCTTTACGGAGGAGTATAATGACATTTGTGGATACATAAGAACAGAAAAAAAAGAAAATAAATAGGCTGTGGGAATAAATGAGATAGCAGCAACATAACAGAGTGGTTTTTATGCTTTTAAAGCCTCAACATTGAATTAATTGCCTGAAATATTTTTGAAAATTAAAGCTTCTGATCATTTTAAAAATGTATTAAATGTTAATTTGCATATAAGCTTGTCGTGTTGATCCAGAATCAGTGACATCCGTGAGCTGTGAAACCCTAAGCTGAATTTTTGGCCTGTGTTAAATAATGTTGGTAATATGTTTTGGGGATATGATCAGCACTTTTAGGGTGAAATGTGCTTCCACTGTCATTCTAGTGATGTTTGGTGAAGTCATCCCAGTTCTAAAAGATCACCCCTGATGTAATGCCACTGGACTTTGGAGTTCTCTTATTTTGTCCTCTATCTCCACCGATGAAAGTCAGCAGGCTGGTATTAGTGCATATCTAACTGGAATGGGAAAATTAGCAGGAAGTGTAAATTTAGTGCAACACTCAACTAAGAAGGCGTTTCATCATCTCAGATCTTTAATTCACCTCAAGTCCCCTGTGATTCTTCTCACCACAGAAGAAGAGGACAATGTGTAGAGCAACAGTTGGCTTCCCTTCTGAGTGTCCCGCTGGTGGAGCCACTCCACTGTGATTAATGGGGGCACGCACACACCCACAGAGGTGACACTGTGCGTGATAAATAGGTGGTTCACTTATTATGATGCTGCATTGTTTTATAAAGTCCCACAGGCCTAACATGAATAAATACTGCAGACACACACACACGTGCACATACAGGTTACTGTGTTTTTGTTTCTTCTGAGGGCACAGGAGTCATCCTGATTAAGTTCCTCCCAATGACCCTGCAGGTGTTGGTTTAATACACTGCAGTCTCAGATCTTCATGTCTTTACCAGTCACATCCGTGTTTTGTTATTTCTGTTCATGGTTTAATGCATTGAAATAAAACAGTCACTTTAAACCGTTGTAACAAAAGCGAGAAAAGCATTCAAACAAGCTCTGAAACAAAGCACTGACAATTGACAATTTGTGCGTGTGTGTATTTGAACTTATCCTTATTTTCTTATATTTATATATGCTAACAAATTTCCACGCTATGTGTGGAAGGCAGGGAAAGTACATACATATGATCATTACAGTATGATGCTATGATACATTATATTGTAACACTCCAGTCTAATGTGACATTTCTCAACTGTTCAACTGAACTGTCAAATATAGATACACAAATATACAAATATATATGACTGTAGTATTACTATAAAATAAGCCAAATAGATGTTGCCATGAACAGTAATTTATGCTTGTGCAAAGTTTCAGTTTTCAGTTTCAGTCATCATAGAGATACATACACCAAGGTTTTTACTTGATTTGGCTTAATCAGAATCAGAATTTGATTATTGCTAAGTTTGTACACAAATGAGGAATTTGTCCTGGTGTCACTGTGCAAAAACCTGTGGTACAGAAATGGAATATATGCTATAAAATATGCATCTGGATAAAAAGATTGGTAAACTAACAAATACGAATCCACGCTTAGTACTTACGGATATTAGAATAGAAATAAAGAAATATATAAATGTTTCATACAAAGGGAAAGGAAAAATGAAACATGTTGGTATAAAACATCATTCCCTGACCGGGAATCGAACCCGGGCCGCGGCGGTGAGAGCGCCGAATCCTAACCACTAGACCACCAGGGACTTGCGCCTCTCATTCACACCTCTACAATCAGAAGTTCACATACTTGACCACCAGATGGCGCTATTGAGCTGGATGACAATCCAATCGCAGAATTTTTGCCATGAGCTTTCAAACTGTAAAAATGTTCATGGTTTGATCCGCAACAGTGGAGTGACAGCAGTGAAAACCAGAGCAAAATGGACAAATAGACAACAAAATGAAGGTAAAGAGTGAGTGCTGGACTGGTAATCATCCGGTGGACGCAGATGTCTGAGCTTTATGAGGTGGTAATGTTTTGTTTACAGCTTATTCCTTCTCTCATCTAAATGGTACAGATTTAAAGGCTGCTACACTTTAAATAAATTAAATAAAAGAAAGAACATGTGCTTTTGCATTTAAAACACAACTTTTCACATAACTGCTGATCTTCACTACTCCTCATTGGTATCTTATTAATACACGCTCCATTATACTCTCATCTGCCACTCTATTGGGAACACATGTTCAACTTTTTGTTATCCCCTATCTAATTAGTCAATCACATAGCAGCAGCTCACGAGGTCAAGACTACCTGCTGAAGTTCAAGCCGAGCATCAAAAAAAGATGATTTAAGTGACTTTGAATGTAGCAGGGTTGTTGGTGTGAGTATTTCAGAAAATGCTGATCTGCTGGGTTTTTTCTCACAACTATCTATGGGGTTACAGGCAATGGTATGAAAAAGAGAAAATATCCAGTGAGCAGCAGTTCTGTGGGCAAAGATGCATTTTTAAGGTCAGAGGTCAGAGGAGAATGGCCAGACTGCACTGACCTGTTAGGAATGTAACAGTAACTAAGATAACGACTCATTGCAACCAAGGTATGCTGAAGAGCACAAAAAGTCAAACCTTGAAGCAGAAGACCACTGTCAGCTAAGAACAGGAAACCGAGGCTGCAATTCACACAGGCCCACAAAACTGGACAAGAAAAGATTGTAAAAACACTGCAAGTTTGATGTGTCTCGATTTCTGCAGTGACATTTGGATGGTAGGGTCAGACACTGGCACGAACGACATGAAAGTATGGATCTATTCTGCTCAGTATCAACAGTTCAGGATGGTGTGGGGCAGAGGTGGGACCAAGTCACTGTTTTGCAAGTCTCAAGTAAGTCTCAAGTCTTTATCCTCAAGTCAGAGTCAAGTCTCAAGTCAAGAAGGACAACCCTCAAGTCAGTCCCAAGTCTGAAACTTTGAATTTCAAGTCCTTTCAAGTCTTTGTTTTTTTAAACAATGTTATGGTAACATAATAACCAGGGCTGCACTGGGACATAAGATTTTGAATGAAAACAACCACTTTGATGTACACTGCCCTGTTGGTACATATGTATCAATCTAATAAACTTAAACCTACACCATCCTCCCTATTCTGGATTTTAAACAGTACATAGCGGAAACAAAAAGACTGCTTGGTCGAGTAATAAATGCGCTGGTGTCAGTCGGCCTTGCAAATGCCAGACACACAAATCAGAACAATAAATGGCGTTCTTTGCAATAAGTAAGCCACTTCCTGTTGGTGCCATCTTTACAGCTGAACACCCTCATCACAACTGCACTGCTGGTGTTCTGCTGTGGGTGGTAATCTAAGAAGGCCTGTAATATGGCAGGTTCAGGGCGAGCAAACTAATCTATGCCGTGGCTCTCTCTCTCCTGCGCTTCCAACTCTCTCTCTCTTGCTCCATCTCTCTCTCCTGCTCTTTTCTCTCTCTCTCTTGCTCCATCTCTCTCTCCTGCTCTTGCATCTCTCTCTCTGCTGCTCCTTTCTCTCTGCTCTTGCATCTCTCTCTGCTGCTCTCCTGTCTCCTCTGTCACAGACTTCTCCACTTGTGATGATAAATCAGTCTGGTGCAACATGTAAGGATTGGCACAATTTGTTAAGAGTTTGAGGAGTTTGAGAAACTAACCTTAAGCATAAAATAAAATTCACTATTA
>VURO01011716.1:2519-13990 GCA_015108175.1 Pelvicachromis taeniatus
GTCAAGATTTTAAAGACATTTTGAGAAAAGAGAAGGAACTGATATGAAAAGCAGTCAAGGAGAAGGGCTGTAAGTGTAAACCTACTGAAGATTCATCAAATTTACCCACAAATGGCTAGAGCGAGAGCGAGAGAGAGATGGAGGGAGGTTACAGATGGAAAAAGGAGGCTTGAGCTGATGAGGAGTGGACGTGAAGAGGCACGTACCGTACGCAGGGGCAGCTGCTGCAGCAGGACTGTAGCCATACGGTGTCCCGAAACCTGTTGGGAAAGAGGTTACAAGGTCTAATTCAATTCTGCACTCGTTAAATCCAAAACTAACACATGTTTCAGATTTTGTGTAACTTCAGATGACTATTTTGGCCACTCTGATTTCTAGTAGACAGCTGTGAGTTTAAAGTATGAGACCTAAGTAGGTGCTGCACTCCTTCTTAAGCATAATGAAGTTAAATCTTAAAAATTACTGCTATCCCCTTTTCTATAGGCAACTGTAGGGTATATGTGATATTTTGCAATACAACTCTAGGGTAATGCATGTTTTTTTTTACCACAGGAAAATAAGTAAGCAGCCTAAAGCAGAGGAAAATGTCAGAATTTTAAGGCCAAGGCAAAAACAAAAATGCCAGCTCTGCAGAAACTGTCATGTCAAATAAAAAAAATAATATAAAATACGGATTAGCCAGGAAATTCTGCACGGTGGGAACAGAGATTTGAGTTAAAAACCATATCCAGTATAATCTGATGAGCATTTTTCGAAGAACAAAAATTAAGATTAAGACGCAAAATGTTAAGTGGTTACCTGTGTTAGCTGGGTATTATTGATTTATATCTAAAAACAATAAATGCAATATTTACAGTACTGCAAACTGGTGATTTTTTTTTGTCACATAACAAGACATAGAAACCCTTCACTACCTGGAGTGACATATCCAGGTGCAGCTGCACTGACGAAGGCTCCTCTTGCGAGCGCCGCTCTTCCTCTTCCTCTGGCAACCTGAGCTGCTACTGCTGAGGCTGCTGCTGCTGCTGCCAGGGCTCCTTTGGTCTGAACACAGGCACAGAGTACACAGATCAACAATGCCAAGATCAGAAGCTGGTTGTAAAGCTAGAAAGATGTGTGTTTGCATGAATGCAGTGGTACTGTACGAAGATATCAAATCAAATACTCATGTAACACTGACAATGATCTAATGCATTTGGGTCTCTTTTTTTACAGCTCTATACAGGAAATAGGGTTATTGACAACACAAGAGGAAGAGAGGTGATCTCATAACAGTACTAATCTGTTAAACTTGTCTAAACACAGAGTTATTGATTACTGATAGAGGAACAGATTGGTCAAACTCTCCAACTGCTTTTTGATCAGAAATGGAGTATAACAGTAAAGCAAAATAGGACAGAAAGACTGGTTTAATAGTTTATTGTCCTTTTATGCTACAGACTTAATGGGGGGACGTCTGTGTCTAGGTTGTGCTGTGTAAGTGTGTCTCTCCTTACTTGAGGCAATATCTTCTTCTTCTTGTTTGCAGCTGCGTTGGGACCAGAGAAAAGTTTTTCCAGGGCTGCTAAGGCAGCGCTGGCCTTTGCTACCTTTTTGTTGGGGCCTGCCCCACGAAATTTCTGCCCGTCGACCTCCACCTAACATGCACACAAATATTCACAGAAGTGTGTTTTATGCTTATGGAAAAACAAAAGAAACACACCACATTTTGGACCTGTAGTAATTTATAAACAATTAATTCTCTCTGTTCTCATTTTATTGATGCAGGTCTTTCTACAGGTATTCACACTCTTTATATAGTACAAATCTGTTAGAGCTAAAAATCCCACAATGTGGGCCAAAGGCAAGGTTTCTTGAAGTCATCAGTGAGTCAGCCAGCGAGTCTTGCTGAACAGGACAGCTTGTTTAAGGATGCCCTGCTGTCAAGCAGGCCTGCTAATCAATCAGCAGAGCGATGGAGCAACCAGGCATGTCGGAAAACAAACCACCCCACTGACTCTAAAGGGTGATGAGCCTGTTTCTGGTTGTGTACAATACTGCGCGCAAGGCTTGAGACCTCATTTCTTTAAACATGCATTTTGATAGGAAATTGGGAAATAAGTACACTGATTTATTGAAACGTGCAAATATAAATGGAAATATATTATATATGGTAAAAACTGAATTTGTACAATTCTAACAAGCTTGAAAGCCAATATTTGGTATGACCACACTTATTTTTTAACACAGCCTGAACCTGGGACACCGGCTTAGCTTACTGGGTTGAGAAGACAACCCATATGCCATAAGGATAGTGCATATATATAGATAGATAAAACTATATATACATTTTTCAAACTGGACTGTCTGAAAAAGCAGGCAATGTTCAAAGAAAGTCCAGCTACTTGGAGGAAAAATAAGATACAAGCAAGACTTTTGCACTTTTTTTATGTTGGCCAATATTTTTTACTTTACTTTGCTTTTGACAAAATTTATAACAAAAACATTTTTCTCTCACCTCCATGACAAAGCGTTTGTCGTGGCTGCCACCACTCTCAGAGATGAGTTCATATTTGAGGCCTCTTCTCTTCTCGTTTAGCTCCATGACAGGATTCTTTCCACTTGCTGTCAGTATGGGACCCTGAGTTCGCACCTGGGGAGTGAAAAGGTATTAAAGTAACTTAATTTAAAAGTGGGTTCATTTATAAAATAACAAATATGACATCGGAGATGAATCATGGTATGAAAATATCAGTGCTTTAGGTACGTTTCATGTTAAACCACACTGACTTCCTATTGTGCTTCAATAGCTCAAATCAAATCAAAATTTACCAGATTAAAAAAAAAGTATCTGAACTGAGCGTGTGCTTTCATTTGTTGACACACACTTCTCATTCCCTACCTCAAGTGTGTTGGAACTGTCCGAGGAGTGTGTTGGGTTATTGCTAGTGTGCGAGGAGGTCTCGCTCTTCCCCTCACTGTCCGACTTCTCGTCTGAACTCATGGGGTCCAGGTCTGAGTCAAATCCAGTCGGGTAGCCCATTGCTTGGAGAACCTTGATATCAAAGGCACGTAAAAAATAAAGAAATAACAAAAAACACATGCAAAAATACCTAAAAGAGCTAATATGCATTAAAGCAACAGAATGAAAAATAAAACCTTTAAAGTGACTAATCAAACAATATTACACTGCTTTTTCAATAATTTATTGATTAATAATAATTAATTTCACTAATTTATGCTCCTTTATGTCAGATCACTTCATTCTGCGAAGACAGCATTAGTGTAATCAGGCAAAAAAGAACGAGTTAAAGAAGCATGCTGAGAATCTATTTCTACCAATATTTCTTCTTGAGGCAGGAATACTGCAGTATTAATGCAGCAGCTGTACAATGGTTAGCTGATTTGAGTATCATATCACTTCATTGTAAGTCCTTGACAAGACAGCAGCACACAGACAGGGAGAGAAGAAAGGAGGAAAGGACGTTGATTGTGTCACAGCTGCTCAACCAGCCCCTATAGTAAGAGTATATGTGAGAGAGTGAGAGGTAAAGAAACTGAAGGCGAGAAAGAGAGATCAAAAGGTGAGCACATGAGAGAAAGCAAGTGAGCAAGAAGGAGAACAGAAAAAAAGGAGAGGTGGGGAGAAAGAGCCTTTTATGGGAATGGAGCGGACAGCGGATTATCCCAGCTCTGTGCTCTGGAGAGCCTCTTTGTTCACAACCACTTTGGGATTACATGGATTTGCCCACCTCCATCTTTCCTCGCACACACAAACACATCAGCAGGTATACGCAGACAAAAACATATTTGTAGCCACATAGGTTTGGCATCAAATGGAGCTTATGAAGTTTTTCAGGTAGCCAACTAGAATTACCACCTTGGGGCCTCGGGCTTCTGCCAACCTGTCAAGTTTAAATCCGTGCTCGTCTTCATAGCACGTGGCCTGAAGACTTGAATCGGTGGTCCCCAAAAATTAGTGTCATTATTTCAGCATTTGATCAAATGTGGAATGGGTTCACAATCTAAATCTTCTGCTCCTCAGTTATGGCACTGAATAATAGCAAAGGTGTTGTTAAGAGGCAATCCAAACAGGTTTTTAGGTCACAGTGGCCTTTAGTCAGTTAGTCAACCTTGAGAGTTTTATTTTTTTAAATTTCTTTGTGTTCTCTATATGTTTATATATAGAGAGAGACATCACTCGCACTCACATTCACACCTACAGCCATGCAATTGCTACAGAGAAAGGCAGCAGCCAGCAACTTGAACTCAGAACCGTCTTGCTGTGAGGCTACATTTCTAACCAACCATGTTAAAAAAAATAAGACATAACTGTAATCAAACACAGAAATCAAGCTTACTTTGACTGCAACGTGAAGCTTTGCAGTCTTCTTAGAGGATCCAGACGCTTCATAAACGGTTCCATCTAGGTCCACAGACATGGTAAAGACTGGAGCATGAACCGGCCCTGACTGGGACAGCAGGCGATACTGCAGCCCTGGCCGGATCTGGTTCAGCCGCATCAGGGCGTTCATTGGCTGGTTGGAGTCTATGGCTTTACTGTCCAGGACTAAGGTCAAAAACAGGTAAGAGAGAGTAATAGTAAGACATAAAGCAAACCAGGGTAGATTTAATAACTGTAATGTAACAGTTATAAAAGCTGAAATTGGACAGAGTAGAGAAAAATCTGGGTGATTTGTAATGTTTTCAGCATTTTGCCAAGTTGTTTTTATGAGGAATAAAGGCGCCTTTCTTCTTTAATCACTTTCCTCCTTTTTGCCAATATATAGAAATACCTCTCTGCCTCCATTAGCTGTGGTTCATCTTCTCCTTTTACAAAGAAAGGGCTAGGAATGGTCGGGTGGCCTACTAAAATGTTAACAATCAATACCATCAATGTGTCTCAGAGGAATGAAAACGGGAGGAAGGGAGTAACAAATATGAAGGAAGAAAAGAGAGACAAGGTGAAGAGAACCGAGGCTTCTCTGTAGATAAAATCATGAAAATCTAATGACGAAAGAACATTTTCTGATATAATATACCTGTAATCATACACACTGTTAGGCTTTAAAATATAACAATCAGACTACAATATTAGATTTGTCTTCCTACTTGTACCTTTTCTCAGATTCCTCTTCATCTTCTTGATGAGGTCCTTGTCATCCATTGCTCCATCTTCGTATGGCCTCTTCAAACCTAACCCTAAAATCAATAGACACAGATAAACACAGAGAATTACTAATCAATCGCTAACTACAAGAGATGTTTGTCACACGAGGCACATGTGTATGACAGAAACACACAAAGGCAATGTCAAAGAGAACAAACGATACAAGGGAACAAGCACATGACGGATGAACACACAGAGAAGATAAACAGAGCCAACAGGCAGACCAGCAAACACTCAAACAATGAGGAAGACGTACCAGATCGTGCCCTACGCGCACCTTAATCCATAAATGCTTTTTCCATGTCAGCATCAAAATTTCAAAAGGCCCAATTTGATTTTCCACGAAAGTCACTTTGGCTATGTGCCAACTCAAGATCTTATGAGATTTCTGTGAGTCTCTCTTTTTCTTGCAGAAAGCATGCACAGCCTAAAGCAATTTCACTACAGCTAACATCCTTAGTGTGGCACTGGAGACAGGGTCAGTAAAAAACCGGAGAAAAAATGTATATAACATACCTACATCACTGAAGCTAGTTTTATTATGATTAATATGTCAACCTTACAGAGGATGCTGGCGGTGCTACAGCAGTGTATAGAAAACACATAAACACCCAGAAAGGTCATGACAACTGTGAAAAGACAGCTAAAGGCCTTGTCTGATCCAGAACTGGATGGGCAGACAGAGAGGCAATGGGGAATAAAAAAGGTACACACCTTCTTTATCAGACCACGGATATTTCTGTGATGGTTTATTTGAGGGAAGAGGCTCCATCTCTAACACCTTGTAGATCTGTCCGAACGCCATGAGCCTGAGAGCATGCTGTTGAACATAAATCACACACAATACACAAAAAGAAAGATGATGAAAGCTGAGAAACAGAATTGAACTGAGACAGATTTGATGTTAACAGATGCAAAGCATGCAGTATTCAAGATGTTTACTAGCATTATAAAACATTATTAAACTATTTTTTAAAACAGTATAGTATATTAAAAAGGATGCAACTGGTAGAGTTACTCTTTAAGTCTAAATAAAGAGAGTACAAATATCCTAGAACTTATGTACAGCCTAGAGTCGATCAATACGTGTAAGACGCTCCTTCACTATTTACACTGTGATAACTCACGGCATGTCTATGCTGTTTGCGATGTCCTGAATATCTGAGACAGAAGAATTGTTCAGATCATGAGTCACACATTCTGCTTATGCAGCAATCTTAACCTCAACTAAATTAACTTAAACAACAATGGACATTTTGTACTTAAGTGAATCTGCACTACTTAAGAGTATAAAGCTGAAGAATGCATGGGCAAACTTCTAAATATAAAGTTAAAAAAAAAAACCCCAAAAAACACTTTGTCTATGAAGGTTCTCAGTCATCCAGGTCATCGTAGTCTAAGGAGCTTAGGAAAGAAAAGACTTCTTTAAGTTGCTTGAAGATGTTTCACCTCTAATCCGAGAAGCTTCTTCAGTTCTAAGGTCAAATGGTGGAGAGTCCCAGATTTAAGCCTTGTGGGAGACACCCCCCCCCCGAGGGACAGTGGACCCCATAATGATCCTCTGCCTAAACACAAAACACCTTCTTATCTTGCACCGCACAGCACCAAAACTGTACCTGAATTTAACCACAGTGGCTCGTTTGTCTTTATGTTAACTTATCACGCTCAGCATCTTGCACACAACCCCAGTCTACACAAACAGATAACCCAATGGCACACAGAGACTCTGCTAATATAAATCTATTAGGGGGGTAGAGTGTCTCAGATATTAATGACACCTGGTGCAGCTCATTGACAGAACAGCTCCCTCTCTCCTATCTGCTCTTGTATCTGCTCCAATGCAATTATCCCCATTGACATTCCAGCCTCGTCCAGGCTGCCTTCAAAAGGAAATGGACGGCAAGATTCACTAAGCCACGAGGCTCAGAGGCTGCCCTGCTCGCTCGAGTGTGTGTGTGTGTGTGTCGAAGGACACGACACGACACGACAGCACACGCACACACACACACACACACACATACCACACACGTATAAATACTGTCCTCGAGGTGTCAGAGATGGATTTATGGCTTGCAATGGCAATAGTTTCCCACACCAATCATTAAAATGCGGCACCACACAGCTCTTTCTGGTGACTGAATGTATGTGTGTGTGTGTGTGTGTGTGTGTGTGTGTGTGTGTGTGTGTGTGTGTGTGTGTGTGTGTGTGTGTGTGTGTGCAGAACGAGTGGTTGGGGCAGCATTGAGGTCTTCCTTTCTTGCTAATGGACATGTTGCTGAGTGATTCCCACACACTGCCAGCTCAGGGCAAGAAGTACTGGGTGATAGTAATGCCATAGTTAAACTACTACCTGTGCACTGAAGGTAATGTCCTCAGCCTGCTGGTCAGTCATGCTGGCGAGTGTGTTTGTTGGCTCTTTCTCACATGGGTCGTGTAAACCTGGGCCCCCTGGGGGAAGTGACAGAAGATGACACACAGACATGCTAAGTCAGTCATTGTCACTTTCTGTGCCGACGGTGCAGCTCAGCAGCATTTAATTGGGCTTCGCTTTTAAGAGACAGTGAAAATCTTGAGAATTAAAATAAATGGAGAAAAACATCTTGTAGGTAAATAAACATTCTCCTTCTAGTGTGGCATACATTTCCCTTTGAATTAAAATGGGTTATTTTTATTTGCAGTTTGTTAAACTTCCACTCTTCCACTTTCAAATAGCTCCTTTCAGTCCTTCAAAGCAGGCTATTAAAAAGCACCAGTCCGAGAGGAGAACACTGGTTTTCATTCCAAAGTAAATTAGCTTTATTCAATGACAATTTCACCCAGTGATGCAGAACACTTTGCAAAGAAGCCATTAAGCTAGCTCTAATTAAGATGCTTCCATAATGATGACCTGCCCCAGACAGCTGTGCTCTGCTGGGTCATTTATAACGTCTTGACCTCTTTAAAAACAGCTCAAAAATGTGTCAAGCAGAGCTGCGATATATCTCCTCATCTACCCACATTAACCCACACGTTATTCAGCTCTCCTCATAAGAAATGCCAGGAAACTGTACGAAAACACATCTTCATCTACTCAAATTTTTGCAGTCACACATTCATTCATGAATACATCACACCACGTACCTGAGAGCAGTATGCCTGAGGCCAGGCACTCCATGACTCTGCGCAGCGCTTCTCCTGCCCCAAGGGGTCTGTTGCAGGTGGCAATGGCCTTCTCACAGATAAGCTCCAAGGGCTGCACAAAAATGACATAAAAACACATGAGCGTACAATAATATTAAAAGGTACCGTACATTCACTGACCACTTTGTTGTTGTTAGGTACACCTGTTCAACACTAATTTTGAATCAGCCAATCACATGGCAACTTTACACCTTCTACACAAGTATCTCCATTTGTAAGGTGTTTCATTTACATACATTTCCTAGTTTTCAGCATAAAACACTTGATTTACAGAAGATAAGTAACTGACTATCATTTCAACAAGTATATGGCAGTTCAATAACACTTGCAAAAACAAGAAAATAAAGCAAAAATTTAGCGTACAAGAATTAACACAGACACAGGAGCAACAAGGTGAGCGCAACACTCACCCATCCCTTCAGAGGTTCCCAGATAGGATGTCTATTGCACATATCCCTTAGTATCCTGAGAACGATAACGCAGGACTTGAGTCCGTTCACTCGAGCCTGAGATGGTGGAAGGGAGAGACAGAGGGAAGCAAAGAAGAAGATTAAAGGAGAGGAGAGAAGGGAACAAACTGAGTGCAGGAGCAGTGGTATTTGTTTAAACACATACAGATTACCGCCTGCAAAACAACACAAAGCCACAGTCACGAGGAAGCGACTGGATCTTTCTAAAACTCTGCGTCGCGAAAAATGTTGAATTAGTTTACTGAACATGTATGTTTATTATCATTTTTTCTTTGTGTTTGTGTCTGTCTCTAGAATATACACAAGCTACCACTATTTTCTTTGTTTCATCTTTTTTTTTTTTTTTTTTTTTTTTTTGTCAAAGTAAATGAGTTGGGAGATAGATGGGGGAAGGGTATGGAAGGAGAATTGAAGGGAAGCACTGACATGTTGTACAGAGCAGGCAGGTTCACATAATTGCCAAAAAGAAAAACAAGTATCAACCATTGCTTTTGTAGCCCTACGATGATTTAAAAAAAAAAAAAAAAAAACTTTTAATCTCACCCTTTTCCAGTTCTACACTAAACTTTTGGAGCAGGCATGTAAAAAGTGGCATTTTTTTGCCCACGATGTTGCAAAACAACATCTTGCAAACTCAAAATGCAAATTCGAGGACAAAAGAAAACATTAGCGCATTTGCATTTGTTCTAAGATACGCACTCAATTTTATTATTTTAGTAAAATCAGTACATTTACACTCCCTGGGTGTGCATAACAAGCACTACAGTGCTATCTGACTATTCTCTCTGGGTGAGTCGTCAGGCTACAATAAGCATCGGGCACGAAGACAGGAAGTGAGTGGGTGCCGACCTGGAACCACTTGGCGTGTCGCAGCGCTGCCAGGGCCAACAGACATCTGTGTCTATCCAGCACCTCCCCCTCCTCCTCCTCCTCAGCCTCCACTCTCTGCGCAGCAGCACCCAACACTGCCACAAAACAATAACAACCCAATATAGAGAACGTAAAACACACACACGTCAGCTTCGAGTGTGTGTGTTTGAGTGTTGCGCGTGTGAATGTACGCAGACACACCCGAAGTTGTGTGTGAAAGCATACATACACACACACGTGCATGGATATTTTTGGTACATACAAGGTGCTTTTCATGCCATAAAGTTGCTCTCTCTTTGTACAGAGTGCTCACTCGCTGCACGAATTACAGATCCACAATGGATGCTCATCAAGGGCTCCTCACTCTTTAAACGGAGTGCCATTTTCAACACTGTGATGAGTCAAATGTGTGTTGACTGCATCACACATTATCATAAATTTACTGTCCATCCTAGAAAGAGATGTGTTGAAAATTGCACAAGCTACTGAATAGCAGTTTAGTATTTTAAATCCACTCAGTGGCTAAAAAAGAAAAATCAGAGCAACCATTGCTACAAAGGAAGAGACAACTTTGTGGGATGGAGAGCCCCCCCACAGACATACACCAAACAAATACCTAAGGAGTGTTTGATTTACTGTGTATGAGCACAGTTGGAGCATATCGAGTCATTTTTATTGTGCCCAGCAATGTAAATCAATCTCTCCTTCATGTATTTGAAAAGGATTTTATTTATTTTGATCCAGTCTGCACCAGGCAGGAGTCAAAATAGCAGTTTTGTTTGTCTTCTGCATTACTTAAGGTGCACTTGATTTTCACAGGCTCATAGAGAAAATGATGGTGCAGAGAAAGCAATTCAACAACCTGTCTGGGCAAACACAGAATCAAGCGCTCCTAAAGTAGAACTGAAAAGGAAAAGAAAAAAAATCTAAGATAGTTTGACCCAGTCTGAGACAAACACAACACAAGAGGGATCAAGGCAGGGTTTAGTCAGAGCATCATGGTTGGCAAAAGTAGAGCATTGTACTTTTATATGTAAGCATTTGATTCATGCCGCCCTACACACCAGGCTGGCTGGGTTAGTGCAGCCTCAATCGGCCTGCTACTCGAGAAACAGCACAAAGTCTATGATATGCACGGCAAGCTGAATCAAACGCAGCTGTGTATGAATGAGTGCTGTTACATGGGGTTTCCAAAGAAGGTTTTAATGTGCGCAGGACTAACTGGAGATAAAATAAAACACATTAAAGAGTCCTTTGGGGCTCTGTGAAAACACAACTAGGTAAATATTTTCCTCATCAGTCTCCCATAAAAAGAAAATCCTTGCCTTGAGAAGCATTAATTTTAAATGTCAAATGTGTCCGATGCGTGCCAGAGCGAAAGCATTTATCTTGTGTTATAAAATGCAATGTAGCGCTTCCTGACAATGGCATGCTGTAGTGTGCAATCTATGTTTCAGTGTGACGCATCATGGTAAATCCTAAGGTCTGTCAGACTGGACCCAGCTGTGTGTTGGACAGCTCAGCTACTAGCAGCTCATTAGTCTTTCTCTTCTCGCCTGTCCTCCCACTGTTCTCTCAATCAGCGCTCTTCTTTTATCATTAGCTGTCTCTGTAGTACTGAGTATAGAGGGAAATTTTTTTTTTTTAAAGTCTCAATAAAAAAACCCCCAAAACCTTTGTGTCATTTTTTTCCTCTCTAACTTGACTTGGGAGTGACCCCCCCCCCCCCCCCCCCCCCCCCCCCACACCCCACCCCCCCCCCCCCCTCCAAACACACACACACACAACCACCACCCCCACCC
>VURO01011716.1:14010-36435 GCA_015108175.1 Pelvicachromis taeniatus
AAGTGGGGGGGCCCCCCCCCCCCCCCCCCTTACCACACAAAGCAAGTGAACTGCATCAGTGAGTAAAGAACACACGTGCATGCAAAACATGTGCATATTCAATAAAATAAAATATCTGTGGCATAAAAAATGTATTTGTCAAATGTATAAAATTAAATGTACTAACCCCAATTCCCAAATGGGATTAATGTAACTTGAATATACTGTATACTACCTTAAATGATCACCTGTTATCAGCTGAGAAGACATAATTCACCCGTCTAACATTTCAGCTAGAGCTTATGGAAACAATCTGCATTCATGGACACATGGAAAGTTTCTGTTACCAAATTTTTTTCAGGGATAATTAATCTCCCTAATATGTTGCTAATCATTTCCTGACAAGCCTAAACAGCTAAAACAGGCACTGCCACTGGTCTTATAAACCGCTGGTGTTTATGCCAGCTGTTGCACGTGTTAATGTGAAAAGTATTTGACCGTGCACTTTAAAATATGATCCCCATAAATCTGAGGAGTTAGATATCCAGTGTGACAGGTATTTTTACAAAATATGACTGTGTCTGTGTGTGTGTGGGCCTCCTCCTCCTCGCAGCTGAGTGAACATGTGTGCAAACCAATGTGTTCCCCTTGGTGAGAAAATACGAGGGGTCCTCTCTATCATGCCGAGGCATCTGGAATGATGTACGGCAAACCTTCGTGCTATCGCTCATCTCTCTCTGAGACCTGAGTGTCTAGTTGGATGAGAGCCACAGGATAGATGGGCAGCTTGCTACTGGCTGCTTATTGATTTCACTGGCCTGCTGGCCTTGGTTCCCCATCTTACATCCCACAACCAATTATAACCAGTAACTGCTACACATGAAAACAGGGGAATGGGGATGGGTTGTTAGCAGACTGAACACCAGAGCTTTTCAGCTCAAATTTTACTTCATTACTTTGTAAAAAGTCATTAAGTAACTAGAGTAAATGAAGCATTTTGGAGCAGTTTTTCTGTAATAATTGGTTTGGATAAAGGGACTAATTCAGGCATTAATGCAACATACTCTGATATCTTATTAAAACCAAGCCGTGAGAAATGGCTGCTGCTACACTGGCAGATTCAAGAGACAAAACATCCTTGGCCAGACTTTATTCTTCTCCACTATTGGAGTTTGGCTTTCCAATTTAAATTAACCAGACAGACTGAAAAACAGCCAAGGTGTGGGCTACATTAGTGGGGCTGTAGAGCAGAGCATCTACTAACTGGAAGGGTGGTGGTTCGATCGCTGGCTGCCACAACAGAAAAAAGAAGTTATATAAAGCGCTCATACTGTTCAGATACAGTAGAAAAGCTCTCTATTTAAAATTAATTCAATTTTATTATTATATCACACCAAATTTCAATAGCACTTGCCTCAAGGTGCTTCTTACTGTAAGGTAAAGAGTCTACAATAATACAGAGAAAACAGCAAAAATCAGATGACCCCTTTTGAGCAAGTACTGTGTGACAGTGGAAATATAAATTATATGCAATTTAAAACATGTATATAATGTAGAATAATGTTAATAAAATTCTATCCATGTCCTTACACACAAACAATGACATGTTCAGCTAACGAGTTGCCAGATTTGTGTGGCTCCTTGTTACCCTAAATCTCTACAACCTTAATGATAAACGATCCAGGTTAAAATAAATTCTCCTTTAAGAATTATTGACAAACTGTGTCTCCCTTTTCCAAAAGGTTTAACAAATCAAACACTGTTTTATCGACTCGACTAATGGCTATTATAATACACTTAATACTTGTTCCAGCCAAAATGTCGCTGCACTTGGTCCAAAGTTCAGCTGCTCAATCTCTTATCAGCTTTAATTTTGTTATACAGGTTTTCTGTGAAAATCAGGAGTGACATTAAAAACTGTTGATCCACTCAGTACTTCTTAAGAACAATGCTGTTTTGATCCCCTACCTATTAGCGGGCTGTTGGGCCCTGATAGGTTCACTGCTCCTGGCTTTGGCCCACTTAAAAGTTTGAGATTTGTGGTGATTGAGCATTTTCTTGGCTCCAGGATTAGGGACCAGTCATCCTCAGGGGTTTAGATCATTATTAATGCTTCCTTCCTTTGACATTTATATATTTTTATTCGCAGTATCTTGTTTGTGGAGATTTTTTTGTCATCTTTGGCGACTGTAAGCACTGTGTAATACTAGTTTTGTGTCACATAAATAAAGTTCTACGTACACACTTGAAAGCAACTAACTGGGATCACTGTGTGGCAGGCTGTCAAGTCAGTAAGATAATGTCAACACTGTTTTTATTCATCTTGAGTATTTGTTCTTCCGAAATATTAGTACATTTCCTTAAGTGCAGTGTTTGGCTACTCTACCCACCTCTGCCTGTACCTGTCTTGTCCTGTGTCAGCATCAGTTCATGAGGTCAAACCTCTTGTCTGAACAAAAATGTGTATTTTTCTAATAACATATACACAGTTAACACAAAGTCCAATTGATTGTGCATGTGCTGAGGTGTGGCCAAATAGAGAACAACGTTCCTATTTCTATGCTCCTACCTTGCCCACTTTTGCTTTCTGGCTCTTCCTCTTCTTCCTCCACTTGCCCCTCCGCCACCTCTTCTCCTTCCTCCCCATTCTCCAGCTCCTGCTCTTCCTCCCCCAGTTCCTCTTCCTCCTCCTCCTCTTCCTCCTCATCTTCCCTCATGGCCGGTGAGGTAAGGTTAATCTTCAAAGTGAGTTTAGGCTCTGTTGTCGTTTTTACCAAGATGGCCGCCTCAGGCAAGGAACTCGTGACCTCGTATTTCTCCTCTGTCAGCTTCTGTCATGTGTCAACAGACATAACTCGATAGTCAAGAGGCCAAGGCCACAATATGACACGGCACAGATCAAGAAGCAAAATATATTTCAGCATAGTGCGGCTTAAGCACACCACAATAACATCACTAGGTATGACAGGAGATTTAATAAGGGGAAGTTTTCATGTGAAAATAAATGAGCAATGCTAGTTAGTCTTGTGGACACCATAAGAACACCCAGGGACAAGACAGATAGCTTGCCTGGACCTTTCAAAAGATATCTCAATTTTTTTTAAAATCTCTGGCAGATTATACAGTACAATACAACTTTATTTATAGAGCACATTTAAAAACCAACACTATACCAAAGTGCTGTACATAGCAACAGAAGATAAGACATAGATATTAAAAAATATATTATAGAACCATAACAAGTGCCAAGTGTGCTCACAGGTGGGTGTCACTAATACACTGAAGCAACATAAAAACATATCAGGTAAAACATGTTAAGCTCAAGGCCATAAGAGATATGTTAAAAGATAAAACAGAGTAAAAGCACAGAGCCATAAGAGATAAGCTTAAAAGGTAAAAGAGTAAGCCTAGGGATCAAATACAGGTGTTAACGGGCAGGAAAGGCAAGGTTGAATAAATAGGTTTTCAGCTGTGATTTAAATGATTGGATGGAGTCAGACGCACGGATAGCAAAAGGAAGGTTATTCCACAAACCAGGTGCAGCCAAGGGAAATGCATGGTCGCCTCTAGACTTCAGCTGAGATCTAGGCTGCACCAGGAGTAACTGAGTGGATGATCTTAGTGCTCTGGTAGGAGTGTAAGAACTAAGGAGTTCGGCAAGGTAGCTCGGGGCTGAGCTGTTAATAATTTTAAAAGGAAACAACAACAACGTAATTTAAATTGGAGTTTGCAGCCTATGAAGAAGGGCAGAGTGAAGACCGAAATAAAGGGAGTTGCAGTAGTCCAGCCTAGAGGTCACAAAGGCGTGAACAAGCTTTTCCAGGTCCTTATGCAGAACATAATGCCTAGCCTTAGAAATAAGACGGAGTTGGTAGAAACTAGATCTAACAACAGCAGACACTTGTTTGTCAAATTTCAAGGAGCTATCCAATAACACGCCCAAATTACTAACAGTGTCAGAGCTGGCAAGGGAACCAATGGCATCACAGAGTTGTCCACGAGGAGTATTACTGCCAAATACCACAATTTCAGTTTTCTTATCATTTAAGATAAGAGAATTTCCTATGAGCCATTCTTTGACCTCACGCAAGCACTCTTGGAAGCAGTGCAGAGACAGGGCAGGATCATCAGTTAGATCAAAGTAAATCTGTATATCGTCAGCATATCAGTGGAAAGCAGCATTGTACTTCTCAAAGATTGCGCCTAGGGGGAGCATATACAGTGAGAAAAGAATAGGGCCCAGTACAGACCCTTGAGGCACGCTACAGCAGACAGGTGCGGCAGAGGAAGAGCAGGTGCCCAGGTTGACCGAGAAGGACCTACTGGAGAGGTAAGATTTAAACCAACCCTGGGTGACATCTCTAATGCCTACAGTAGTATTAGTATAAACTTCCAATTTCTGCGTGTCTAAACATCCTATAGCGTTTATATAAAACTTTGGAAGAGCTGTAAAATCTATTGAAGACACAGATATCAAATAATATCTGATGAAAGGCGGTGAATCTTCTGTATAGGTTTGCAGACAATGTTTATGTGTTTTTCTCAACACCCATTTGTTTCTCTGTGGGCACACTGTGCCTCGTTCAACCTTCATTCTGAAGAAATTAATTACAGTTGACCTCGCTGGTCAGGACTACAACATGATGACTTATGTTAATGAGTTCATGTCAGCATACGCAGCAGCCACAACTGTTACTTGATACACATGTACTGTACAGAATACACTTAAACAAATTAACACGCTTAATATCAACTACAAGACATGCAAAGATCAGTACACACGCAGAGAGGCCCAGAAGAAGCATATACAGTCATGAGTGATTACAAATATTGAATAGTGGGAAGTCAAATAAAGCTTATGTATAAGTTAAATAAGGAAGGTCTGTATTAGCTTGTTTGCCTGCGTTCCTGAGTGTTCGGGCTGCTAGTGTGTTCTTTACAACACTTCTGAACTCCCACGCTGTCAAACCCAATTCTGACATCATTAATTGAGTCCAATCATTTTCTTGCTTGCCTTCTGTGAACCAATAAGCCTCAGTTATGTGCACTTTAAATCTCAGTGTACTGTAATGGTTGGTCTCAGAAATAGCCTAAAACAGACCTTATCCTCTTCAGCTAAATTTAGGCTTGAGTTAGCCATGAGTAGCTGACCAGATTAAGCCAGATTAAACCTAGAAAACAACATCTATGGAAAATAAGCTTCCGAGTCTTTATAAGTGATGAAAACAAGTATATCTGGGTTTATCTCTGCATTCCAGTTGCCCTTTAAATGAGCAGTGAGTCACAGAGGGCCCATCTACATCCCATTTGGCTCTGATGGGAAATTCAAAATCGCTGGTCACTGGGCCGCGACATGAGATTATTTCTCTGCATGCACAAACCCACAGGAAACACACACAAACACACACAGGCTCTTTTTCTCCATCTCCAGCTCAAAATGTAATTGTGAGCAGAGAGGTTGTGCCGGGGCACTATTTATTTATTGAGTAATTTCTGCACTTGCCAGCCACGTTGGAAAGTGTTTCCGTACATTTGTTGTTCTATTGCTAAATCCTTCCCTTCCAATCAGATCCAGTCACCAGGCTGCAATGATGTATATTCTACAAATTAAATAATTTAAATGGTGTGTAATCCAACTGAAACAACAGATGGTATGAATCCTAGATTATAAAACAAACAGGCACAGGGGTCAAAGTCTTTCAGAGAGCTGTATTTTGTGTGCGTGTGTGGGTGTTTTTAAGTGTATGTGTAAGTGTGTACCTTGTATGTATGAATGTCAGGGCCTCACTTCTTTGCCATGACTTATTAATGAGGAAATGTGACACTGACGTAATGATGAGAGTATTAATCACACATACTCATACATACTCAAACACCTCTCAACTTCTCACTTGACAATATTGTTGTCACTTGCCTACTTATGCTCACGCTACCACTCACGACACTCTCCTCAACACACTCACAAGCACAACACAACGAGAGCTGGCGAATTCAGGAAGAACATGTAGATGCTTATTTAAACGGCTTAATTTCTGACATTGAAGAGTGTGATGTAAAAATAGTGCATTCCTGGATTAAATTTGTCAGCCTGATGTCATTGAGGGTTTAGTGCAAAGATAAAAGGTGAAAGTGAAAAAACAAGAGAAGCATGCACGCCTCGTGCATTTGTGTGTGTGTGTCTCTAACCTCGATCTGTGTGGGTAAATGGTGACAGACAGTGTCCAGCAGTGTCTGTGTGGGTTTGTCTCTGCACATCAGCACCAACTCCAGGTCCATGTCGCCTTTGATCAGGAGCCCTTTGGCCACTAGGCCGATCCTCATCACTCCACACAGCAAACCGCCACCGCTGGGCTCCCTGTTAACAATAATAAATAGATATATAAAGTCTTCTCTTGTATGAGATTTTAAGCTATGTGTATATGAACATTTTAATTAGTGAATATCAAAGACAGAATGCATGCTTAGGTCTCAGGGAGTTAAATACTATGAAAGAGAAAAATAACCTTGTTATAAAATTAACCTACAATTTTGTGCGAGACCTGAAAAACAGAACTGCACTGCAGGCATGAAGTCAACTCAACGGGAGATCCAAGACTCTTTTCATCAGCGTAATATCTGAATCTCTAACAAACGATGTTTAGAAAGTGTTTCAAAGATTAAAATACAAAAATTCTAATTCACACAGCAAAATAAGATCAGACAAGGCAATTCAAGATATCAATGAAAACTACTGAACCATTAATAAAAAGATTCAAGAAGACAGCCACCAGTGGAGGCTGTTTTATTTCCTGTTGAGCAACATATGCTCCTTCTACCTAGGAGAAGTTTGTTTACCTCATTTCTTCCTTCTGCATAAAAAAGTATTTAGCATGAACGGTCTCTGTGAGAAGTAAACAACTCTAATAAGTGCCAAATTTTTTTTGTCAGTGACTCTGTACTCTAGGTTGCAAAAGACGAATAAAAAACAAATCTAATGGTTGTTTATTTGACTTAAGAATTAAGAAACCCAGGCTTCTCAACTCTGCCTTTCTTTTTATAAATGCAGGAATTCGCCACAAAACTTCCCCAACATTGGGATAAATAGAACAATCTTATCATTTGTAAAGTCCCTCGTGGCTAAAAGTGATGACATCTATCTAGGAAGTCATCAAAAGTCTTTGGTTATGGTGTGTAGGTTTGACAAAACAATCATGTTGTGTTTGAGTGAAAAACTAATCCATTAACTGAAAAAAACATCAAGGGATAACTAAAAGCAAAAATCATAAATTAAAGCCCCACCGTGCGTTTCTTCTGCCTACCTGTAGCATTCACTTGAATCCTCAGTTTCTTCGCTGGGCTCATCACTGGGGTCGTCCTCCTCTTTGCTGTCTGCTGGTTGGCTGTCAAACTGGTTGTGGACGTCGCAGCTGCTCTGATCCAGCCAATCAGAGACATGTTTGAGGGCACACTCAACAGTGGATACCAGTGTCTGAACTGCTTCCAGCTCTTGAGAGGAGGGGTAGATGGTGGAGTGCTTCGCCATGACGTGGCGGTCATCGTTACTGAAGGAACGAAAGGACCTCTGAAAGGGAGGATGACAAATAACAGAGAGATTAAAACGTACAAGAACCACAAAGACACGGGCTTGCATACCTGTAAACGAACACGCACAAAACCACCTTCTTTTTCCTGCAGCAAGGACATTCTTTAACAGCAGATTGAGCTTTAATCCATCAAACAAAGACTTTGGACTCCCTGCTGAGGACTCACTTTATTCATAATAAAAACAAACAACAAAAACCAAAAAAAACCTTTCACACAAAATTAAAATGCAACGCAGCTATCCCATCAAGCGTGTGTGCAAATGGCTTTTTTGTCTGCCCAAGTTGCTTTTGTGCTCACAGAACATGTCATTTCTTTTAAAGGAAAGAAATCAATTCCAACTTCAGTGACGGCTCCTATTTACTGCCACTGACCCTAGCACATATGCACATATGCACACGCACACATGGCTATCAGAAATTCATCTCACCAAGTCCATTCCACATGTCAATCAGACATTCTGGCCTTGGGAATTCATGTCAGCTCTTCACATGCTCAATTCTACTTGGTAAGAGGTTTAAGGGGGAACACCACAGCAGAAAGATGTCAGGTGCAAGGCTTTCAGAAAAGGGTAGCACGGAGGGAGGGTAAATGACAGAAAATAGAAGGCGCCTACCACAGAAGCCAAGAAGGAAGAGAATAGATAACAACAGAGGAGGGCGAAGGGAACAGTGCAGAATCTTTAACAAGGATAAATGACAGAAATGCTTGTGCGACCAGAGGCTGAATTCAGAGACAAATTGGCGACGTAAAGAGAAGAAGGAGAGGAGCAGGTGGAACGGCGCCTTTGTGATTTGTGTCCTGCAGTTAATACCACCCAGATGGGTCCACGGTGCTTATGTGGATTCATATGAAAACACTTCTCATCCTTTCACAGAGTTCAGTGGATAAAGGTTTACAAGGCTAACTGTTCAGTGGGGAAAAACTGCAGTGATAGAGTATTTAAACATCTGAGTGTTACGCATTAGCTATTCCAATTTTGCTCAGCATAATTGCATTGAAAATGCATTACAATCTATTATCAATGCATAAAATTTGCAGCAATACACATAATGTAAAATCTCTGCGGCAGCTGTTTAATTAATAACAGAAACACTCATACAAGAGATAATTAATAATGTTGTAAGACATTATTTCAGTTCTGTTCTTGAGTGATTGGATGTTAGGAGCAACATCACTTCTGTTATAATCTCAATTTCAGCTCTCTTTCACTATCTGGATTTTTTTGTGACTGTATAAAAAAAATTAGAACATTAAATAGAATCATCACTGTGACTTGATGTTGCTTATTTTCGTCTTTTCTCTTCTACTGCTATGATTACTGGAACTGTTTTCGGTTTGTCTGTTCTTAATTCCCTCTCTTTGCCTTCTCCTGTCAAGAAGTCATGATATTGTTTCACGATTGCTTGGCAACTTGAATCTGAAGGGTGGGGTTCATTTTTAATACTGTTCTGGGGAGCCCGAGGTGCATAGGATACATATAGTTCAAAACAAGGGTGCTGTTAGCCTGCTTATCTCCAAGACCCACATTTTCCTTTATTCACTGCACACACACATCTACTCAAAGAGAACCACACACCAGGCATCATAAACAGCACACAAACAAATGCCCAGGAAGTGATGAGCTTTTGCAAATAGCATTCACAGTATAGCATGAGTGCTACTATCAATCTAATTGAAATCCAAGGACCGCCTTCATGCAAGCGTACACATACACTCAGTCACGTTTCCATCACTTGACAGGTCATCACATTGATTTATATTCATTTTCTTCGGACCTATGCTAGCCCTAACCCCAACCAGCACCTTCCCAGCCTTAACCTTAAACCAAGGAAGGCTTTTGGTACAGAAAGCAACAATTGGAAAACATTTTCTTTTCAAAACTAAAAGAAACCCCTTTGCTTGCCCACAATTTTTTTTTATAACATTCCATTTAATGCCATTTACCTTAACACAGATTTCTTATAAATGACTGTACAAAGTGTTTGGTTGTTACCCACTACAGATGGCTGATTATCAATAATAATTTAATCCAATATGAAAGCCAATGAATGTATCAAACTGATGTGGGAGCAATATCCTGGCACACAAACTAATTACCATGAAACATGGAACATACTGGGAAAGATTATTTTTTAAAAAAGCACTGTTTGCTATAATATTCTTCAGAATATTTTACTGATATTGTCAAAAATGCCACAAACAGACAGACAGGTAGATATTAAACAAATTATATATACACTACAAATATAAGAAGCAGCAGCAAGAAGGTATATTAAAAAATATGTGTGTGGAAGCTTACGTCTGACAGGTGTGTTGACCTGTCACAGAAAGAAGAGTTTAATATTCAGAAATATGATTTCATATTCTTTGGAATATCTGTCCAAAATGCCACAGATTTATATGACAGGTGCTGTAAAAATGATGCAACATAATGGTAACAACACCAGTACTTAGGCGGCTGTCTGGATCACGTGGTTGAGCAGGTGCCACTAAAGAGGCCTGGGTCTGAGTTCACCCGAGACTGTTTCCTGCATGTCATGCGCCCTGCTTTCTTGTCTGCTTTCTGATAATAAAAAAAGACTGATAAACCCCCACCTTTGTTTCAACTTATTTACAATGTGCTGGTCAACTTAGCATAGTTTTTCCTCAACACTATATAAACTTTAAATAATTTGAAAAGCACTGATAATATTTAACACCCCAACTTTGCTAAGGTGCTTTAATACTAAATAGTCCAATTTGTAATTCAACCACTGACACTTTCAATAGAGCGAGTGCGCTAAAGCCATTAACAGAATGAAGAACTAACACTGCAGCCTTACAGCCTCTGCAGCTCAGTATAACGAATGTCACAAGAACATTTAGCAGGGTTACACACTCCAGTCACAGTCTGCTAAGACAAACTGGCAGAGTAAATTAGGACAGCTTGAAAGAATATACCACCAGTAAAAACCCATGATATCAAATCTTAATTTGCATTACCAAGGCTTAAATGGCCTGGTTGAATTTTTTAATTCAATCAGTTTGGTATGGTTTCAAAACTGTGAGATGGCCCCATTAGTGGGACACAGACAGCCAGGTGACGTAGCAAGACATGCCAGAAAAAGTCTGAGAACCACAGGTTTAGTGGACATAGTACTGCCATGTAGAAACAGCTGGTTAACAAACAGAATGCATGAACAATGTTTATTGATTAAAAGTGCATCATCTCTCTGAATTAATTTGTGACCAAATGAAATATATATAAGAACTGCAGATTACAAAAAATGAAAAAAGAAGTATTGATTGTCTTTATAATAAAACAAAACCGTTTTTTTACTTAAGAGAAAATTATTGTACCTTCTGTGAGAGTGTCTTTGTGTACTTAAAGTGCAGTGACTATCTCATATTGTGTGTCTTCTCAGAACAGTGTTTAACAGACCGACGATTGCAAACTTTATGAGCTGTTGCTAATGGAAGCTTCTGCAGCCATAAACCAAATTGCGAGGAGAGTGTCTGTATCTATGTATGTGAGCCTGGAAGGGCAGGGGGGAGTTGTTACCCAGCTGCTCCTATCATAAATAGGGCTCACTGTAAAGAATCAACCCCCTCAGTCAGTGTGTACTGACATGATGTTGTGGACATTTAGTGAGATCATAAGTATGCTGAATGAGTTTGGAGATTTCTCAGTTTCACAGGTAATTTTGGAACGTTTTGATCAATATTCATTTGCATTGGCAGGTTGATGATGTACCATCAGTCTGTTAGGGATTACTGAGATAAACCTGACTGCTATATAAATTGGAGGTCAATTGGATAGTATGCTTCCCAGTCCTGCGAGCATGTGTGCATATCACACATGATAATTAAAACACAAGGATCACGATCTTGATATCTGCAACAGCCCCCAGTGTCAAAATCAGTTTGTGTAAAATATCAGCACATTGTATTTTGCTATGCATTTTTATGGCAGTTGGAAAATAAAGTCAGTGTATAAACAATAACTTACTGGGTGTTAGAACGTATTTATTATTATTATTATGAAACTTGGGACTGTTCTCGCAGACGTTCAGGTTCACAGACATTCAGGTCTCTCACTGTTATTGTTAATTTGGAACATGAATTGCAGCTGCTACTGAGCCGTGTCTGGTACTAATGATCTCTGGTCACTGTTTTTGTATGGAGGTCGTTAATAATAGACATGATGTAGTAAGTGTGTGATAAAAATTAAAGCATGTACTATACTGAAACAGTTTAAACATAACTTTACTGTTTAACTACAAAGACTACAAAGACATTATGGATGAGAATTGGGAGCTGGTTCCTGAGAGTCTTTCCCATCAAAGCATGCCTCCAAGCTGATGATGGCATATGTCTGTGGCATATTCCAAAGGAGGAACATCAACTTCACTGGGTGGCACTGGTATGACTATCCAAGCCTATCAAGCATCCAAAATAACTAACAACTTTGTGAAGTAAACTTTTGCCTGGCATTGTTTCCTGAAAACTATATTAGAAACACACACATTTTTAATTGTTAAATCTGTGTGAAAGCCACCAGCACATGCCATGCTGTTTATGTGTGTACACATATACCTTCATATGCCATTGTTGCATGGAGCTTTTAGATCACACACTTACCAATTACACTCCATTTCAAGCTCTGGTGAAGATAACCAGCTGGCAGCCCAGTGTTACATAACTGCATTACACAGCGTTTACAGCTTAATGTTTACTCTATTAGCATGCAGATACACCGATGCAAGAAAATGTACTATATGTCACACCATAAATCCAACAAATATGTAATACTCGCATCACACCTTGAATTTGGATGAAGTACGCATATTAAACTGACGCAATCACACGCAGTGTGTTTCATACACATGCACACATTACTTTCATTACTTCCATCCATCACTGCTCGATCAGTTCCTAATGCTCTGCAATAAAACCATTTGAGTTCAAGGTGTTTCAGCCAGGCACGCACCCTGTCAGTAGCAGCTACTTCACACAAGAAGCATCAGATTCTGATGTCTTTCCTCTCCATTACTGCCCGTCTCTTTTAGGCTCCCCCTGCCTTATCCTGTCTCTCTGTAGCCATCTGCTATAAATTATGTGACCCAATGGCAAGGACAAGACTTGGTGGAGAAATATTAGTTGCGGATACATTTATAGCCAATTATTTTTCAATGTACTTCATGTGTTTGTTTGCTCAGACGGGGGGGTCTAATGAGATGTGTGCTTTTCCTTTGAATAAGGCATGTGCCTGACATTCTATTTGAGTGCTCAGCACACAGTACAAGGTAACGTGAGGAGAGACTATGAGATAAGGGAGAAAAGAGGACCAAACAAAGAAAACAGAAGTGACACATCTGAAGGAGATGGAGGGAGGTCAAAGAAGAAGGATTTTAATATTTTCACCAGGCTACAGAGGAAACAAAGGTTTGTTTGTACTGTAGCTGACAACAGAAGCCACGGTGAAGCTACTCTAAAACCCAGAAAAACAAATCACCACCTATAAATATCTGGGAAAAAACAAATCAGAAGTGGTGCTTGAGAAAATGTTACATGTCTTAAACACCACATGAAACCACAAAGAGTTGAAGGAGATAAAGAGCTGTCACAATAGAGGCCATGAGTGAAGGGACAAGAAATACTAAGAAAACAAACATCTCAGTGCCTCCTCTGCAACATCCAGCAGCCTAGGGGAGATTGCATTAAAAATTCAGCCTGTGATTTATCTGCACTCTGCTTGGCACGCTGGCCCGCCACACTCCTCTATCCTGTTTTATTGTTCACTCCCTTTTCCTCGCAGTTTTTCAAATTATGCACACATGCTCACAATGGCAGGGTACACATACATCAAAATATATAAACAAAAATCACACTCCATGCTGCAGCAAAATATCCAATGCTTCATAGCAAGCATCTCAAGAGTTCTGATAAACATGGGATGAAGCATGCCATTAATATTATGAAATGTGCTTCAGCCAGGATGACATTCATCTAATTCATCTAAAGCCTGCTGTAATCAGTCAGGCTTATTTACCCCCCCCAATCCAAAACTACAGTACCCAACCTACTTTACGATAAAGGATCGGATTTTTTTTAATCTCTGTCCTTTGCTCCTGGTAATGTGTCAGCGTGGCTTATAAGGTTTATTGCCTGCCTGTAAAATATAATGACCTGGGTGCTTAAAGCAAACCAACGGACACTGTATTGTTTTCGGGGCACACTTACAAAGTATTAAATAGTGGCATGTCTACACATGAAAAAATACAGCAGAATATTGTGTATAACAAACAAATAACATGAAATTATGTCACTTTAAAAAATATAAAAATTATACAAACTTTTAATTTAGTTTGCATATGCCTACTATTAAAATGTAAGAAGCAAATGAACAAACAGTGCTTCACATTTCAGATTCTAAAGTGAGTTCCCTAGAAATGAAGGAGTGAATAAATAAGAAAGTACAAGGACACAACTAGGGCCTCGGTCGCACACACCTAGAGACTGGTTGGCGACTATCTGGCAACCACCAGTTGCTAGGGAAAAATGAGTATTTATTGACTGGTTGCAAGTGATTGCTGGAGGCTGCTGGCAATGCCAAACGATAACATGATAGCTCTATTCATTCATGGCTAGAGACCGGTCACGGATCCATTGACAACTACTGGTTGCAAGGAAAAATGCAAATTTTTAATTGTTAAATCCCAGATGTCTGAAAGCCACCACCGTGAACCAGCTTTTAGACCACATACTTTCCATTACACGCTAGCAATAGCCAGCAGCCTGTTTCAATCGCTTGACAAAAGGCTAAGACAATACACAACCAGTCTCTAGCCCTGTGTGACTGGGACCTAAACATTAAGGTAGACAAATACAGAAGAAAGAACCACAAACAAAATGCTGTTTGTGTACTTTGTGTTTTAATACAGTGTCACCCTTGCCAAGGTCAGTATTTGCTGCATCACCCAAACTCGGGATTAATCACAGTACTGTTTTTGCAACACAAGCATGCACTGGTCTTATTAAGCATGGTTATTTATGAGCTTAGTCATGTGACCTCTTCTGTAATGTCCAGGCTCAGCACCTTCAGTAACATCTTGTTTTCTTTCCATTTCTCTCAATCATTCATGATTATCCTCCCTAGCACCTTTCCCCTTTCTTCCTTTTTTATTTCCTTCCTCCCTACTCTACAAACCACTCTTCCACTTACTTTGTTTTTGTCCTCATTTTTCCTCCATTCTCCTCTTGTTCTAGTTTTTAATAATTCATCTTATGCTCTACTCCCCTCCCCCTCAGTGGTACAGCTCCCACTGTCACAGGCCAGGACCATTAATCAATCCCTTCTCTCACTTGTGCTCTACCTCTACCTCTCTCACGCTCTTAACCTTCCTTTTCTACCCCACTTTTTTGCTTGCAACATCCTTTATACTGTTCATGTCTCATGCCCCTGTCCCTGATTTATGTTTTTATGGTCTTATCTGCTTCCACTTGTCATCCTCTTCCTCCTCAATTCTCTTTGATCTCTTCAGCCAACCTCTCCTCCTCCTAAACAACATGGTAGTTCTTTTTATGCCATCTTTTTCCTTGTGTAACATCTCTCTCACTTGTGCCTTTGCTTATGTAAGGAACGAACCTCAAATCTATGCCTCATTCAGCATGTCAGCAAGTGACTGCGCACCGGTGTAATAATGTAGAACAAGTAATATGGAAATATAAAAAAGGACAAATCCACAATGTTACAAGAATGTCATCTAGAAAATGCCAAACGATTAAACTTTCATTTTTCTCTCTTTCTGTTAATCACCACCCACCTCTTCCTTGACTGTTCTTCATTTTTATAACTTCCTTCTCCTCTTTTCCCAACGATAATGCTTAGGTTCAAATTTTCTACTACGCACTCAAAAACTCCTGTCAGCACAATCTATTATCATCTCTCTATCATTTACGTAGTCTCTGTTGTCATGTCTAGTACAACTTATCTTACATCATACAGTCTGAAGGAGTCCCTTTCTCTACTGCCAATAATGCACTAGCACGCACACACACACACACACACGCGCACACACACACACACACACACGCTTCCAGCACTTGCAGACACAGAGTCTATTACCATGCCTGCAGGAGGGATGGTCACTTGTTTCCTTCCTGCTGACAGTCACTTCTGGAGTTGATGGGCACGTGGTGGGGTGCAGAAGCAAGGTTACCGGTCAGGATGTTGATGCCACGTTGCTTCCACTCCTCATGTGCTCTTCTTCTTTAACTCTGGCCACCAATCTAAAATAGGGCAGTTTTGATAGATGGAAACACAAAAAAGAAGGAGAAATGGATGAAAGTTTGCTCACAAGAGGATGTGTGACAGGTTAATTGCAAGGCTATTTCTTCTCAGACATGCTTACCACACACACTCGCACCTGCAACCTACATCTGTCTAAGCCTCCTGAACTCACTCGCTCTCTGTCTCTCACTCACATGTACACAGTCCTGTCGGCAGGGGTGCAAGGCCTGTCCTTGTGTAAAAGATCTGACAGATTGGCTGATTGGCCCGAGTGGAGGTAGGCATGTGGATACAAACACAGGGACACGCACGCACAGGCTTTCATTAATTTTTCATCAGCTGGCAGGAGTCCGAGGATGGGGGATGTATTACAAACATGTGCTTGTTTTCATACACTGGTTACATGCATCACACGCTCTCCTTGATTCATACATGTCTGCAAACCAGTCAACACACCTATAAGATGCTCTTTATTGTCTTTATCTGTGAAGACATGACTGCAGTGTGTCACTACATTCAGTGTAGTGCGATATTTTCAACAACTTTATAAGCGGATACGGTGCCAAAACTGTGTGAAAAATCGCTTTGGGACTTTTGCTTTATCCTGAAGTTGTGAGTTTCAGTTCACTGCAGGGCGAACAATAAAGAGGGAGATGGGGGGAAAACTTTTTTAAAAAAAGAAGAGGTTGACAAAACTCAGAAGTGGACCAAAAAATACAGTGTTTAGAGCTTGGTGAAGCAGGTTGTTATGTTGCAGAGCGCTCCTTCCAAAAACTGTGACAGTAATGATTCTTCTAACCTTATCTCTTCCTGGCTTTTAATACTTTCAGAGAAATAAAAACAGAAGCAACAGTAAAGAAATACTGAAAAGAAAAGACGTAGAGAATCTGCAGAAACTCAGAACACACAGGAATACACAAATGACAAATGATTCAACAGCTGCTCAACAGCTGACCTGTATGATTTTCTAAGGCTTTTATAATTACTTCACGACTATAAAAAGTAAATCAAAGTGACTACTACCTTAGCTCATCTTATGGCTCCGACTAAATATCCTGTGTTTCTGTGAAAACACAGGCCAGTTTTATCAGCACTGAGCAAGCTGAGGTGAACACAACGTTCCTATTCACAAAATGAAATGTCAACAGTATCACCAGTGACAGTACACAGGCGCATCTGGCCACACTCAACCCAAAGCAATGACATTTACAGAGCTGTGCATGTCTGAATGTGCTCACACAAACTGGTTTCCCAAAGCCATGCCAGACTCAAGGGGTGCAAGTTCACGCCGGTGCGGGACAGTCCACATCTATTCCTTCGCAACATTTTTTATATGATTACAAAAACTGACTTACACAGCAGAGATCAAACAGCACTTGAAAATAAGAAAAATAAAACAGTAAAAGAATAACGGGTTGCAGCTGCAACGTTCGCAGTTTATCTTCAAATAAAATACTTATTTTTTTTTTTTTTACCAAAATGTTGACAGATGTTAAAGATAAAAAGAGAGCAATAAAGTAAAACTGACTTCTGATCTGAGGACTAAAAGTGCAGGAAATCTAAAAAGGCAGCCAACATTAACACTATAAGGGCAGAGTCTCATCACTGGAACTGGATTTGATTGAGAAACAGTGAGATGGAAAACAATGCAGTAGAACAGAAACTAAGACAAAATGAAATCAGCCGATATTATCAGTCGATACTGACCTAATATATGAGAAATGGTATAAAGGTTTTCCTATTGCAATACAAAAGCTTGTTTGTTTTTCATTGAGATAGTGTAATAAACAAAAAATTCTTGTGGTAATTTGGAAACAGCGTCATGAAAAAGCAGCAGAGTGTCTTCATTGTTGATAATACTACTATGAAGCACATGGAGCAGACAGGCAGACACTAAAGGCACCAAAGGGTTCTAGTTGGGTGAAGTCAGGGGCAGAGAGCATAAACACACTTGTTATTTTTCAATTCCTCCTGGCTTAGACCTGCTGGGGGATTAAACTGGTGATGTTGTAGCCTCTGAGAAAAGTCAGCGAGACCCACGAAGAATGAGAACAAGAGAGGAGAAAAAGAGAAAAGAGTACGAGAAGCAGTGAACGGTTTGAGAAAAATGACAGAATTGGAATTGGCCGTGTATAGGAGCATGTAGAACAGAGAGAATGGCTAAAAGGAGGAAAGTGGTAAACTATGGGACAAGTATAAAGTGGTGCAAGATGACAGGGGAATCGGATAAACAACAACTCCAGATATTGAGCTGGCCCCTCAGGCGAACAGACTCCACCAGAAGCAGCAGCTCATTTTCTCTCCAGCTCTCCCTCTCTGAGCCACTGGCCGCTGGCCTGACTATTACCTCCTCAATACACCTGGCAGCAGCAGCAGCAGCAGCGCCTGTGTCTGCACACTTGTGTTTTGCCAGTTAACTTACAGCCAGTGCTCCCCGCTGGAGAGAGCGAAGGGGATGAGTTTTCTTCCAACATGCCTTGGCCACTTAGGACTGTATGCACATGATAATAGTGCACACAGACACAGGAAAATAGAATCACCCTGCCAAGAAGCATAATAACAAAGTGCCAGTCCCCATTTGATTCTCATTACCAGAACAATTCTGTAATAAACAACACCACCAATCCCCTCTCTTTTACTTCTCTCTCTCCTGGCAGTTTCCTTCTCATTTTTCTTTAATTAAAATCAAGTGTACAGTGATGAAAAACACAGTATGATAAATATAATCTAAAACTAATATTAAAGAGGACTGAAAATGCTTGAAAAAGCTTGAAATTCCCCTTTAACAACATGTGATCTGCTGTGTGACCAACCTCCTCTGTCTTCCTCTGGGACCCAGGGTGTCTAAGTTGACCAGGTTTTCACATGAATGGCTGTGTGCTGCCTGGACAAACTATATCCGCCTGTTTGTTTATAAACTCTCCTGTGGTGCTGGGCTCACACTGATCAATTATTACATTTTTCCTCTGCATCTACCCTCCATCTCTTTTTGTACACCCCTGCCCCCACCTGCTTCATCTTCCCTCGTATTCACACCATGCTGGTGGGTCATTAACGTGTGATTGTGTGTTACTCTCCTGAGAAGGGAAAGGTGGGGGACTGACAGGGGCTTTACCTCATTAATGCTGGCTAGAAGTGGCTCATGGACATTAGCATGTGCACACACAGACATGTGTATATCTGTCAATGGCACACACACACACACACACACACACACACACACACACACACACACACACACACACACACACACACACACACACACACACACACACACACACACCCACACACCCCCACACCCACACACACACACACACACACACACACACACACACACACACACACACACACACACACACACACACACATTTCTGCTTTCAGAAATCATCTCAGTTTCGTTCCAGTTACTGAATATATTCATCCCAGAAGTTTATGCATAGGGCAGAACACACTTGTAATATGCCCTTCCTTCTCCAAGAGTTTGTGACTACATCTATACAGAGAAGAAAGGAATAATGAAGAGGATAAGAAATGAGGGACGAGGACAGACAGAAAAATGAAGGCAAAATAGCAGGGAGATTGGGAATTAGCTGAGATGGCTCTGAGTAGCAATTTACACTTTTCTCATCTGATAACCATCAAATGTGAAGAACGGTGGAATAGTCAGAGTGAAGGGAGGGAGACGATTGACAAAAGACAGAGTGTGCTAATTAGTGTTGGCAGAGCTAATTTTCACAATGTATTCCCTTTCAGAGTTTAGTTTTTGTTTAGTATTTGCAATCAGATGAGACGACCTTTAGGGCATTCTCTTTTAATATAAAATATGTTAATATTGTGTTCAATTACATCCAACTTTGATATTTGGTATTTCTGGCATTTTAACAATATTTGTCCAATGAGCTCAACGGGAGGACAACGATTAGCTTATGTGTGATAAGGACAGGATCAAGGCAATTTTCAAGCTGTTCTCAAGTCATCAAGTTCTGTGACCAAAGACAGAGATATTTTAAACAGCCAGTGTTTAAAATAATAAAAAGAACAGTATAATAAAAAGAAAGTACACCCACTTTCAATTCCAAGATTTTACATATCAAGGCATAAAAAAAAACACCTATGTCTTGAAATCAGTTAAATAGAACCTCAGTTGTACAACAAATGATATATTAAACCTTGTCATTATTTTTTTTAACAGAAACTAAGAAAAGCTGCAGAAGCAGTATACTGTAGCTAACTACATCCCATGATTCAATAGCTTGTAGAACCATATATCGCAGCATCAACTTGAATTAACATAATCATATTTTGTATGACTATATGGGTAAGGATGGGAATGTAATGAGTAGTGTAACAAATTACTTTCTTCTGGGAGTAATTAAGTAAAATACTGCATTACCTTGGAGAAAAATGTTTTGTGTAATATGTGTAATACATACACTTCTTTGAGTAACGATCCCAACACTAATCACAGCAAAAAGTTCAGAAATACCTCCAGCATGCACAAACACAAATAAATGAATATCTAAGATTTGCTGCTTTGCGATGGTGGTGCCACTCAAGGCGGAGCCAGTGATGACTCGATAAGAATCCATAAGACAATCAATAAGGAATCGAATCAATGAATGATATCAATAACGGGACTGGAGTCGCTGAATTCTTATCAATTCCCATCCCAATATATCAGTCTCTCACATTGTTTTGATTGAATGACTTTAACATTTACCATGCTATCTGAGACCTGTAGAGTCTGAGATGGAGCAAAAAATCTGCTTTTAAAGGTGCTCCCATTTACTGATCAATTAATCAAGGGCATCTGATTATCAGATCGCTAACTTGAATTGACGGTTTTGAGATTAATCTATGTGTTTGGGAGATAAAAGATGCTAGTCAGCATGAGAAAAAGCTAAAACTTAATGTGGGAAGATTGCTGTCGCTTGTCATACCCTTTTTTTTCTCTAAACAACAGTAAACTCCAGTAAAGCAGACCTGCAATCAGGCTAATCTTTTCAGGGAAATGAGCAGGTATAAATAAGCATGGTGTTTCTGGAAGCTAAGACTATGTTATTTAAACTTGCTAAACTGTTGATTTTTCTCTCCCATAACTTATTTGCAAGGTGTAGTATTTTAGGTCTCATGAATATTTTCCTCACCAACATGGTTTCCCACATATCTCCTTTAAATAAAACAGGTACACAGGCACTCAAACACGTGAAAGGCTGCTTGGGTGCTGGCCTGAGTAGCCAGTGTGTTATATCATTATTGATGTGTGGATATCTCAAGGGGGACTGAGGCCATAATGTTTGCATCTGGGAAAACATCTGCAAATGTGTGTGTTAATTAGTTAGACAAACATGCCACACAGGAACCAGCACACAAAAATAGCGCAAGTTGTGGGTCCAGGCGGTGCATAATATTCAGAATAAATTCAAAATCACGCCCCAAAGCCATGTCTCTAAGCACCTTTGTTGAGATGAAGCATGCACAGTGTAAATAGGTGCTAGCTCACTGAGACGTCTGTTTACTCGGTCTATTTCTCGACTGCAGTGACAGCAGGGCAGATAGATCCAGACACAAATGGACAGACAGAAACACAGAAAGTGTTACAGTGAGATGCCCATGGAGAGCCATGGCAGAAAAGAGGGAAGGGTTTTATTTACAGCAAAGGAGATAACATAGAGAAGCGTTGGCATGCTCAAAGGAGACACTAATGTGTGTGTTGTCTGTTCTTTTAAAAAACATAAAAATGCACATCTGAATTTTGATGTCCTTTTTTCCCATTTATGTTCCACCTCCAACCTTAGCATCTAATTTCTTGAAGAAATTATTTCAATATCCTGAGTTCCTTATTTCTTGGATTAGTTCTTATCTTTTTTCTCTCAAGAACGCATCTTTAATACCTTCATATCACTATACTGACCGAAATCAAAGTAGTAACTCAAATATAATCAGGCCTGAATAAGTAAGAGCTGAGGACCTTATTTTACTGCTACAATAAAAACTCCATGAACAAAGATTTGTTGATCGCTGTGATTGTTGACTTTTAAAGCACAAAATGGTAAGGACTACCTGCCAGGTGTATGGTTTTATTAAAGCCATCAAGGCAAACAACCACAGGAAGCATTATGAATATGTCAACAAAGAATGATGCTTAGACAAATACTAAATAGCTCAAGTAACAGCATTCAGCCTCAGTCTATAGGAGCTTCTCCTTTCCATAATGAACTATGAGTTTCTTTCCATAAACACTCAATGATTTTCTTCTCAGACAAGACGTTACATTTTTTGCTGTTTGCATTTAAAAAAGAAGAGAAGACGAAAAGGACAGCAATAGAAACCAGGATACAAAAATTGTCACACTTCAGGAAAATGAATGGGGCTTTGATATACCAAAAAAAGAGACAAACGCGGGATGAAAGACACTTCAAAGGAAACCCTCTTTATTAAGGTCTATTGTCCTCATTATGACTGGAGAAGGTTCACTGGTGCTACTGTGGAGGCTGCGATCAACGCGCTCTGCAGACATGTCAGCTTTTTTTTTTTTTTTTTTTAACATCTATCGGTCGGAGAAACAACCTTCAACCACTCATTGACAT
>VURO01011716.1:48357-71232 GCA_015108175.1 Pelvicachromis taeniatus
CCACACAAACACCAAACACACACAAAACCAAAAAAAAAAAAAAAAAAAAAAAACAACAAAATAAAAAAAAAAAAAAAAAAAAAAAAAAAAAAAAAAATAAAAACCAAAAATAAATAAAATAAAAACCAAAAAAATGACAAGTGTGCCAAATTTTTGAAAATCCTCAAGAAAATTTTATTGAACAACATGGACAACATGACTGTCCACAGCTGTCCCTGATGATGAGATATAAAGTGGAAAAAAAGACTGTTGTTGTAAGCAGCAGGCTAGAAAAGTCTAAAGAAAGAAGGTCTGATAATTTGGGATGAACATGGCAGCATGCTCGATTGTCTGTGTAACCAATTAGATTATTGGTTATTACAGTTCATGTTTAGGTTTATTCATAATTTATTCTAAATCATCGTATAGCTTTAAACTCAAAAACCTAAAAAGACAAACAAAACCCAAAGATAGCAATATATGGTTATTTCAAAAAAGTCCAATATATCAGACAATATTTTTATTCTTATGGAAACACGACAGATAAACATGTGTTATGTTTAGTTTTTCATGAGTCCTTACAAAGATAATATTACAATGAGGTTTAAAAATAATCCTGTTTTATTATCATAACAAGTCATGGATTACTTGTTTACACTCCACGTCTGCTTACATCAGCTGGTCGAGGTGTTCGTGTCTTTCCCGACAGGGAAGCTCCAGAATGTGGAAAAACTATGCAAAATCCATACTCACAGCATGTGTTTCTCCCATTTCTTCTTTACTTTTTCAATTTTCTTTTATTGGCTATCAGTCAATATATCAGATATATTGGCTGGGTTCTAACATGTATGTGTGGCATCTTAGTTTGGCTCAAAAATGATGTTGATTTGTGATTTAAGGACTAATGTGTGCAGCAGCATTAACACAAACTAAATGTACCCAACATCCCACTGAGCAAGCACACATGGTAAAGTTATCTTACTCACACTGTAAAGCAAAGCAGTGAAGCACGTTTTTCTTTTGCCTGGTTCAGTCTCACCAGCAATCCACTGAAACCTCTATAGCAATCAATTATTTACACATAAACACACACACAGACCCCAAAACACTCCCACTGAGATGATAGTGGGGAAGACCGCTGGGTGAACTGAATAAAAGCTACTTTAAATACATAAGTAGGCAGTTTACCAAAGCAGAGAGTGAACTCGGCAACCACTAGGACCACAGCCCCTGATCCACTGTGATCAGTAAATATGTCTAACTTCAATTCATTGTCAGTGTGAGGCCACAACACAAAATAAAACCACAAATGTATGATGAGGCATTAATTTTTCTCAGATAATATCAGTACAAGTTGCAACGTACAAAAACTTTGACAGATGGTTGGGAGTGTATGAAATATACACAGAGTCAGAGGAGCAGATCTACAGGTATGTGTATACTGTTCCAACAGGTTTAAAGGTTAAACAAATAAAAGTGAAAAGCACCAAATTCATATACAGTCATTTTATTTTTGTCAGTCAACTATGTAAACAGTTGGCCAATAAATACATCTGCCTACCCATCAATAAATAGCATTAATAAGTTAGTAGATGTTCTAACAATATAGTAGGTAAACAGACTGTTAACTGGGTGAACATATTGTACAAGCTAGCAAAAACACGTGCATCATAGGGAAGTGGAAATATACATAAATGTGTGATACCCATTTATGTGTACTCATAAATCGGCTGTCAAAAATTCAGACTTGCGTGCGCACACACACACAAAAGGTGCAAAACTTCCAATTAAGATTTAAATCTTGAATTTGACTGGATTCCATCTGTTCGCTCACAAGCAATACCGCACACAAGCCAATTCGGCCCCTCTTTAAAAGCTCTTGTATGAAGATGGGGAAACAATTTCTGTTTAGCAGATCTATGATGGAATTCTTTTTGCTGAACCGTTGCCAAAGTGCTGCTGAACATCTGTCTTCTTTCCTCTTTGTCATTCTCCAAGATTTTGGACAAAAGAAAATCCCTTCTTTAATTATTTTCTAGGTAAAATTCAGCACAAAATGTAGCCGTATCTTTTGAACAGCCTCTGATGAAAGCACTAATGTTAAGGAGGGTAACATAAAACACGAACTGACTTAGTTTTGGCCTCAGCGGGCTCAGTGCATCAGTCTCTTTGCTGAAGGGCTTGTCTGGCTTTCAGAATTACTGGGCTGAACTGTCAACAGTGAGCCACCCAACTATAGCAGCAGCAACACTTTAAACTACAGTGTGAAACAGAGTTCAAGACACAGCCTACAGAGATACAGTACACAGACTACTCACTCACCCTCCCTTGGCCTCCTATTGGTTTATCTCTCCACCTTTTTCCCCTGTCTATCAGTTTGGAGTCACGGTGTTTGAGCAGGCAGGGTTCAGCACCTGGGAAGACACAAGTTTAAAGTCTGGTTACAGTCACTACAATGGCACTTAAGGGCAATGTTCTGCTTGACTTAAGGTGATCACAGGGGGAGAACGTATCATAAGACTGTGATATTTTCAACTGCAAAACTTTTTTCACCAAAATGACGAAAAGGAGCTTTACTTCTTCCTTTGCCGTCTGTAAACATCAAAAAGAAAGGGGATAGGGACAACAAAATTATACGAATTGTAGCAAACATTTCTAAAAAGAAACTACAAAGAAATTTCTGCATCTATTTTTTTCCTCTTGTAGAAAATATAGAAGTGCACCAACTGGCATAATCTTCACTAACCAGAAAACTGACCCTAAAGAGGAAGTGGGTTATCATTTGCATGTGTCACTACACACAGCAAAGTGTTTGAAACAAGAACTTGAGTGCAAACAGTATGATCACATTGCACTCTATCACAGAATTATCTATGAAATGCTGTTGTTCATTCCTGTAAGACTATCTATTAGTTTATCTGCACTATTCATGCAACATTAGCCACTTCCCAATGCAGGTATAATGTATTACCTGACCCATTCTTCTTCCATAAAGCCATCACGGCACAAAAGGTTGCTTATTTCTGTTATGATAACCACTTACCTCGCTCTTCTACTTCTCTTACACAACTACCATTTCATAGTCGCAGAATACTTCCTGGTCCTATTTCACAATACAAACTTGCTCTTTTGCTTTAACGAGCTTTAGCCTAGAAAGAAAATTATAAAACAGCTTTGTATTAATACTCTGATAACACATTGCTGGCTTATGTTCTGTGTTTCTGTGCTGCAGAAAAAAGGCATGATTGATCTGCTTTACCAGCAAAGTTGTCACCATGTCCTGAATTGAGTCCCAATGATTCTAAGATCATATCACACACCCCTACTTTAGAATTAAATAAACAAAATGTGTTAAGATGGCAGATGGTAAGAAGTGCAGCTGTGCTTGGTACCAACAGATTGTGGAAAATTGGGCAATATTAAAATTGGGCAACTGCCATTAAAATATCTAGAGCCTACAGCCTGCCCTGTTAAGCACAGTTTTATCAGATTTCACATTCACTGTTGAAACACATTAAGGAATAACTGATGAAACAAATGGAGACACTAAGTGATGGGTTTAATTCATAACACACTGAAGACCAACAAACCTTGAATGGTGGATCATGGTGGTAAACATGGTGGTTGCACACATTCTTTATGTGTGCATTGAAGAGATTTCTTAGAATAATTCTGAGAAGCTACATACTGCTCTGTATTACAGTTGAGACATTGTGGGGAGAAAAAAAGAAAAGAAATTCATGTTCCTGAAAAACCAGATGTAACAGACTGACAGTGGTGCACCCTCAGAAAAAAAAAGCAATAAGACAATATCATGCAGCCAAGAAAATCAAAGCAAAACAAATGATGAGTATTTGCTGTGTGTTCTTTCGAGAAGCAGTCACACCTTGGATAATAGAGCATAAATAAGGCGCGGCGCTGGCAGGTGTAATGGATCTCGTGGTTCTGCAAGACAAACTGGTTTCCAGAGAGATTTTGTTTGTCAGTCTATTCATTATGTTTACACGTGCATGCAAACACCATACGCTGCAAAGAGCGCACACACAGACCCACACACACACGTACAAGCACACATACACTTTAATGCTTTTCACTAATTGTGTTCAGCGATTCACTCAATTGTGTACACTCACTGACCACTTTATTAGGTACACCTGTTCAGCTGCTCATTAATGCAAATTAACGATCTAATTATCCAATCCAACTGCAGCACCTCAATGCATTTAGGCATGTACACATGATCAACACAACAGCTGAAGTTCAAACTGAGCATCAGAATAAGAAAGAAAGGTCATTTCTTTGGAGGAGGCAATGTTGTTGGTGCCAGACAGGCTGGAATAAGTATTTCAGAAATTGCTGATTTACTTACATTTTCCCATGCAACTATCTCCAGGGTTTACAGAGAATGGTATGAAGACAAGCAAATATCCAGTGAGTGGCAGCTCTCTGGGTGAAAATGTCTTGCTAATGTCACAGGTCAGTGTAAACTGAAAACAATGCTTTGAGCAGATAGGAAGGGAGCAATAACTCAAATTACCACCTGTTACAACCATGGTATGCAGAAGAGCATCTCTGAATGCAAAATCTATCAAATCTTGACAAAGATGAGCTACAGCAGCAGAAAATCACACCAGGTGCCACTCTGGTCAGCTAAGAACCAGAAACTGAGGCTACACTAGGTCTAAAAGTCTAAAAATTAGACAATATGAGTGATTGGATAAGCGTGGCCTTGATGAATTGATTTCTGCTGTGACATTCAGATGGTTGGGTCAAAATTGTTCCAAAATGATCCAAAATTGTGTGCAAACAAATAAAAGCACCCCGCCTTGTGTGGTGTGGGGGATGTTTTCTTGGCACACTATTTGGGCCCTTTAGTAGTAACTGAGCATTGTTTAAACCCCACAGCCTACCTGAGTATTGCTGCTGACCGCGTCCATCCCTTTATGCCCACACTGTTATAAAGCAATTTCAGGTGTTTCCAGCACCTTCTTGAATCTATGTCATATAGAATTAAAGCAGTTCTGAATGTAAAAGAGGGTTCAATCAAGTACTAACAAGGTACATCAAGTAAAGTGGCAGGTGAGTGTCTCTTAAATTATGTTATTTTGCAGCTTTTGGGGGGGACGTTTGGATGAGTTTAAGCATCTTGGGGTCTTTCTCATGAGTGGCAGGAGAAGTGAGCGGGAGATCGACAGACGGATCGGTGCTGTGGCTGTGTTGATGCGGACGCTGTCCCGGTCCGTCGTGGTGAAGAGAGAGCTGAGTCTAAAAGCGAAGCTCTCAATTTACCGGTCGATCTACATCCCTACCCTCACCTATGGTCACGAGCTGTGGGTAGTGACCGAAAGAACGAGATTGCGGATACAAGCGGCGGAAATGAGCTTCCTCTGAAGGGTGGCCTCAGAGATAGGGTGAGGAGTTCGGCTATCCAAGAGGGGCTCAGAGTAGAGCCGCTGCACCTCCACATCGAAAGGAGCCAGTTGAGGTGGTTCCCTGCATCTGATAAGGATGCCCCCAGGGCGGCTCCTGGGTGAGGTGTTCCGGACATGTCCCACTGGGAAGAGGTCCCGGGGCAGACCTTATATTACTTGGCTGACCAGGGAAGGCCCTAGGTGTTCCCCTGGACAAGTGGCTGCTGCCCTTGTGACCCGGCCCTGGATAAGCGGATAGAGATGGATGGATGGAAAACTACAGTTTTTCTAAATGCATAATATCTGATTTGTATGGCAACCTTTAATGTAAGGCATAATCTGCTTGTCTTTTTTGAGATTTTGGTTTCTGTGCGTGCGTGCGTGCGTGCGTGCGTGCGTGCGTGCGTGCGTGCGAGTGCGTGCGTGGTATCTGGAAGGTTGTATATCATTTAATTAACAAAAACAAAGCACTACTCAGCAACTTGGGCCTTGTAGAGTATGCAAATATGAGTCCTTGAAAAGCTAAGCTAAAAGTTAATTAGGGCATGTTGTTAATGCTTTCCACGAATACATTGAGTGCAGACCAATTATTCCAAACAGACACAGCAAAATAAAAAAGTGCACCATTATGGGGAAATTTAAAAAACAAAAAAGAGAGCATTTTATGCTAAAGATTGCCCATCATTAAATCAGCAGTTTGATAATAATGCATTACAATCTGTGTGGCATATCCTGTGGCAATATTCTGTAGCAACTGACACATAAATTAGATCTCCCACAAAACAGAGATTTAAAGCCACACTGTAATTACAGATGTGAATATTATATCCTAAAAAATCACGTAATTTTGTTATTTTTCACAGAAAATGTGACAGATATATTATGTAGAGGTATAGTAAGGAACAAGGTTATGTTTAGGAAATCATTTTTTAGAGCTGGAAAAGTGACACAGATGTGTATTAGTTCTCTTTGTAGCAAAGCACTACTGCAGGAGTTAATGGAGACATACAGTATTGTCAGATAACAATCACCATCGACTGGCACGGGCTCTTAATAGAGAGCACGAAGGAAGAGAAAACAAACATTGTGTCGAGCATTATTTAATTTGCCAATCCTTCACATTTCATTTACAAACCATTATTGAGAGCACAAACAAGAATCTTGATGTCAAACTGAGAAGCAACAGTGCAATGAAGCATAAGCCGAGACTTAATTTTACGCAGCAGTAGGAAGTATAGGAACTTTACTCAATTCATAAACCAAAAACCCTTAAAAAATTTTGTTTGTTATTTACAGATGGCCAGATTGTCACTTTTTCATTACACAAGCACGGAGGAAGATTTTGACTCAGAGGCCTTTCAGAAGAGTAAGGTACTTTCAACACAGCCGAGGGAAGCTGGAGACAAAGATGACCTAGCAAATTACACACCACTTATTTTCTGACCAGCAGGAAAACCCCTATTAATTACATAATTACATCACACAATTGAATAATTCCTCAACCAAACAGCAAAAATAAAATCCCCTTACTTTCAGAGCAACTGCCTCACGTTAAAAGAATTATAGCTAAACTCTCCACTTTTTTAAGACATGCCTACAAACATGCATTAGTTAACAGTATGAATGTAAAGCAGCAAAGGTTTCTGCTGCTTCTTGGCTTACTGTGTATGAAATGACAACATTTAGATTAAAACTGTGGACACCAAACAGAGTGGCTCCTGCTGAGTAGGACGCTGATGGGAATACAAATAAACAAACAGACACGTCTCCATTTACACTCCTATCAAGGTCAGGGCTGTGCTCTCTGATGCATATGCTTCATGATACCATGCAACACAATACACCGCTACCCTCATTTTCCACACGTTTTTTTAAAGAACATTCTCACCCGGGGCCTTTGAATTCACTGGATAGATTTTAAAACCTTTCATCATTCATATTTTGTGGATTTCATGTGCTGAGTACAGCTACCCTCACCATGCTTTTGTCTACTGAGGATCACTCACAATCCCAGATAAAAGAGACTGTTTCATTAGTATAGAGCCCTCATGGTGTAATATGTGAAGATGTTGCTATTAGTCAGACAATAACATATTTCTGTTGTGTTGTATTAGTATGGTTTTTTAAAAATAGTTAAAGCTGTCAATGATTTATTAGGTTTCCTGTGTGTAGCATGTTGAATATCTCAGGTTTATTTGATATTAATTCACAATGACATAAGTTGGCCCTTTACATTTGGTACTCTACTCCATTTCTTTCCACTTCTGTTGACTTATTACGGTGAATCATTTCCATTACAGCCATGCTCTTGCATACACCCATCCACTTTATATTCATTCAAAAAATATAGACAATTCTCTGAAATAATTAAGCTCTCCTGAGGACGGTGTGTGTTTGAGTGCGTGTGCTATAGCCTATGCTTTTCCTAACCCAAGGTGAAGATAACCAGACAATTCAAAAAGTCACAGTGAGACATACACTCTGGAAGAGACTCTGGAATTGGTTTTCTCTTTTCATATTTCCTCTTTGTAGAGGAGGGCCAACCCAGGGATCTCTACTGACGCTGCCTTGGCTTTAAAAATTCCACTCAGGAAACAACTGAGTGGGGGGTGGTGGGGAAACAAACAGAATACGAGCATTGGGTAGAAAGGGATAGCATGTGATTTGGAGCTATAGAAAATCCAGTGATGCCACAGAATGATTGAGGGTAAGAAACAAAGACGTAGACAAACAAATATACATCAGGAATAAAAACAGAAAGGTGCCAGGGTGTTTCCATGTTCAACCTGTTGTTCTTGATTTCTGTGGAGGAAGCTTTGCTTTTCCTCCTTCACTCAACAACAAAAGCAATTTAAGGTTAGAAAAATGAAGCCGTTGCAAAGTCATTTACTGCCGTCTGCCTTTCTTTATTCTTAGAAGAGCTAAAAAAAATTAAATAGCCTGTCCTTGTAAAAGAAATGATCCTGAAATTAGATAAACTGAATCAGAAATTTTCAATTTGAAAGTAAAACCCTCACCTATTCTGCTTTAGCTAAAAAAAAAAAATAAATAAAGAGGCTTACATTGTTGGACTACAGTGCCAGTCCGATGTAAGAAAAATTCATGAGAATTTAAATGAGAGCTACCACTGCACAATCAAAAGGACATGCTCAGCTAAACCCTCCAAATTCTCTAAAGGCCTCAAGCCCAATTAGAAAAGGAATGACTTCTATTTAGAAAAGAAGACACTGTTGTAATGCTATTTCAGCATTGTATCTTTCTACTATTGATCAAAAGGTTTCTCTCCCTTTTGTTCTGGAAAAAAAAAAGAAAGAAAGTAAAAACAGATAATGTCAACTGGATGAAGCAACATCGTCATGCAGCAACTTTTCACTTTTCTAAAAAATATAAAAAATATATAAATAGCTAAAAAAACCAAAAACAACTGCTGTTAAAAAAACACATCCACAGAAGGATCAACACACCTCTACAAAGACTCAGTTCCTTGTTAGAAACTGAGACTACACATCTTAGTTTCAAACATCACTAAAGACCTCTATTACACAGCATGACTTTCTCTGCTAGTCACTGATCCTGATGTCTGGATTTATTCTCATTATAGTTGGGTTAGATCAGGTGGAAATGCAGAGTAGGGGAGAGAAGTCTTCAAAGCTGCTCCCTGAAATTACCACTTACAAATTAGGAAATGTTAACAGATTAACCTGTTGTGCAGCAGAACACATGCCAGACATTAATGCAGTGTAGATAGCATAATCGAGACACCCTGTATGGCCAACCCAGAAAATTGGACACACAAAGGAAAGAACCTGCTACAGGTTATTTTGTATCAGAGGTAATAACACCGACAAAGCTATGACTGACAGTTTATTTTTATTTTATATATTTATTTTTTTGTAAATCAACTGCACTGAGTGTTGATTATGTCACAAGGTTTCCTCCAGAATACAGATTGTAATTGTTTTGGTTGATTCCAATTTCTGCAACCTGCTGACACTGATTGTTGCCCATTTCTATTTTCCCTCAGTAACTAGGAGCATATAAAAACAAAAATTAACTTTTCTTCAGTGCACAATAAACGAAATGATTGAACTTTACCAAAGCTTTTCCACAAACTGCAGTAAGTTACAGGATATTCTCAACTGAACAACTAAAAATAAAACTTAAAAAATAGCACTGGAAAGAGGATACAAAATAATTAACTGAAAATCAGGTTCTGTAAACCCACCTTATCGTACAACAAAACAAACAGAGAAAAAAATTATGATTTTTTTTTTTCAGTATGTTTATAACTTCCCCAGATAACTGCTTTAACCCTTTGCTTATACCGAGGCTCAACTAGCCCTAGTGGTGGCTTGTTGTTGGTCTGAGCTATGGATAGTTTTAGCCACTTGGCCTTTGTTAGCTTCTTTAAAATGTTCAGCTGAGTGAGGGTGATTTAAGTTTCTGGTTACAGAGGCTTTCAAGGTGGTCCCCCCACGGTTTACTTTGGTGAACTTTTTGTCTTCGCTCACAGTCACGAGTTTCCATGTTACTGACATGTTAGTGTGTGATATGAATGTGCATGCAACTATTTGCCTGCACTTTTTTCTGCTTGCTGCACAAGCAGGAAATGGATAAGCTGGTAAAAAGCCATATTTGATTCTGACCAGCTGGTAACTGGAAATCAGCACATTCAGGCCCTTGGCATCTTGGCCCTTGATGCATCTTTTTCACAAACATTAATTCTGCCTGCTTGAAAAAGTCAGATTAGTAGCTTTACTTACTTCTTAATGAAATCTATGACAAAGCACTGCAAAAAGTTACAAAACATTTTTATGAGCAAAACTAGAAATGACAAGCTGCAGTCAAAACTGGGAATTCTCCTTTAAAAGCAAAATATGAGCATATGCCTGCCCTTCAGCGAAACACTGGGCTATAAAATGGTCTATTTGATGTCACAGCTATGAAAAGTGTTTCATCCCATCCAATTAGCCATGCTAGTGTTTGAAACCAACTGATGCGATTCAGTCTTTTTCTACTTTATGGACCATGGTGAATAACTTTGCTGAAAGAAACAGAAACAAGAAAAAGGCAGGCAGACAGACAAGGAAGGGAAATAAAAAAAAAAAAGAAGCCTTGACTTCTTGTGATTCCTTCACCCACACTTGTATCAACACACACACACCACACAATAACCACACAAACACTAAATGAGAAAGAGTGACTAACACTCGCCCTGGGCTTCATGCAGTAGCTCTTAACAAATCCAAGACTTACCCAATCATTTCCCTTCTCTCCGGGTTGCCATAGCTACAGCCTGTCTCTGTCTCTGTACTTTGGGAAGGGTGAGACTTTACCACTGTCAGTGCCTGTGTGTGTGTGTGTGTGTGTGTGTGTGTGTGTGTGCTCTGTTGTAACCTCACCAGATGGGGTCTTAACACTTCCTCTATGTCAGCCTTGTATTCACTCATAGATGGGAAGGTGTGAGATAACAGAGGTGAGCTGTGCTGAGAGAAGAGGATCATTGGGAAAATAACTACAGTCTTGTGACCCCTCCTGTGTCATCCCATTTCAGTATTGAATGAGCAATAACCTGACTTCTACTCTTGGGGCAAAGTACTATGTAATCCATAAATACATTTTACAAAAACATAGTACAGCATCACCAAATACAGCAGGGTAGTTAGAAAAAAAGGAAAAGGAATGGTTTCTCAAACAATAAAAAAATTCTTATAATCCTAATTCGTATTTAAAAACATAGTGGATTAAGCAACATTTTTTTATTACACTTGACCACTTGATATTTACTTCACAAGTGCAAAATGTTATTTTAAGTACCGACCTGAGATGCAACAATCTGCTCTTTAGGTAGACGACACACAGATTTTACTCAATTTGTTAGACTACTAATCACAGCAGCATGCAACTACTCAGCTATCAGAGAAGGCAGAGAGAAAATGAGCAAGAAAAGTATGCATGTCAGTGAACGAGACACCGAGCACTCCAGAGTTTACATGCGACTTCTACCGCTAGCGTAGAAGATCCAGAAGAAGATGCGCTCAGGTCATGAAAGTCAAAGGACTGACAAAGATGGAAGTGTGCAAGTCTTCAAAAGTGTGAATTACACCAGATGCCACCTTGCAGGTGTGTGTGCTTGTTTGCTATCAGGTAGATGACAAGAACGATATAAACACTTGAGAATCAACATATCACTAAAGCTCCCACCATCTGCCCGCCAGCATACAAATATAAACACATACTCATACTCTGCTATTTCTTTATCTTCCAGTATCGCTCCACTTTTCTCTCTCTTCTAGCTCTCTGCAGTCCTGCCATCTGTCATCATTAGGAGGCGAATGGATGACCTGTCTACACTCTCTCTGTCCATTTACTCTCTAGAGGAGAGGAGAGGGGGATGAAGTAGGGGGATTTGTGATTCATAGAATAAGGCTTGATTAAATAAAATAAGAAAAAGTGTTGAATGAAAATGTGTGGTCAAAGAATTTTGCTCTTCTAATGTACACAGTAATATATAGAGTGATCATTTTGTATATGTGAAATAGAGATGATCATTAGAGAAACTCCTGCATTTTACCTGATTAACTGATTTCATCACTTTTACAGTAAGCTCTTATAATTCACTATTATAGTATAAGAGTGAATTTAGAAACATATTTTGTGACATAGGGAAGCAAATTTAGGTAAATTAAGGTTAGTTAGGTTACTTGGAGACTAGGTAGGGTCTAGGTGAAGACCTTAGTTACCTATTACATAGAAACTGTATCAAATATCAACTTTGACCGAAGGTATTTACAACATATTTTTAATGACCAAAATAAAAAAAAGTTTAATAAATAAAATAAAATGGGATCAAATGTACACTGTATGTGTCTGTGTGAGTGTGTGTGTGTGTGTGTGCGCACAGACAGCTGTAGATGACACCAAAATGCAGTAGATGTTTCATTGTGTTCCGGCGTCAGGTTGTATTACCAGACTACTTCGGTACAAACAGTTACTGGCAAGTAAGCTGAATAACCAAATGAAAAATCCACCGCCACTTGCTGCTTCGTGAGTATTAATTTTGGAATCTGCATGTTTATTTATAACCTTTATGCATTTACTATGTATGTATGTATTTATATATATTTATCCTTTATCTAACCAAGAAAAAAAAAACTCTTAAAATAAAGATTCATTTTACAAGAGTGTCCTGGCAGAACAATCATAAGTTTCACAGATTAGTAACACATACACACACATCCAAATCCACACACTGTAACTAAACCAAAACTAAAATGTAAATCCTGAAATGATAAAAAAAAAAACCCTAATATGTTAGATATAATAAACAGAAGTTTGCTTTCTTCTATGATGATTTTGAACAATCAATATCAATATCCTACAATCAACGGGTTGACTGGGCTTTCTAAAGGACATGGAAGAATCAAAGCCAGTGGACAAAAGATTTAGATATATAGAAAAGGGAATGAAAAACAGGATGATATGAGCCAAAAGGATGGCTATAGCAAAGATGGAGGAGGAGGAGAGCGTAGGGAAGCGTATGGATGAGGGGAGGACGATCAGAGGACGAAGTATTGTCTCCTGGTAATATGTAAAAATAACTGTGCTGCTGCTTAGTGGAGGAGCTAACTGGGTCAGAGAATTCCCACAGAGAGAGAGAGAGAGAGACAGGAGAGAGAGCTAGAGGTATCACAGTGATTCAGGATGCAGTATCAGTGTGAAGCAGGAGTCAGTCTCGCTTCACCCTGGGCTGTTAAGGATGAAGAGCATCTCTGTGCTCATCCATCTAGCCGTCCATCCATCTGTCTAACAAACTGTCCTCTATAACCCACCCTCCCTCTTATTTTCATCTCCCCCTGAGCTCTCTCTCTAGTTCTTTTGTTTACCTCTCCTTCCACCACTAATAAACATAGTTGCAACTTTATCTCATAAACTTGCAAGTGTCCCTCACATTCCTCTGTGGCAATTAACCCTACTCTCACTTTCTGCTTCCTCTTGACAGTCTCACTCTTCACTTACTCCACATCCACTATACTGATGCAATATATAATGACATTATTAACAATACACCATCTGATTACCCAGAAGTTAAGCAATGTGACACATCTTAAACAGCCATAATGATGATGAAACTTAACGTTAACACTGAGGGAATAAGAAGAATTTATTGAGTTATTATATTAGGGCTTTTATTATTATGAGTGAAAAAAAATCCAACCTGGCTGCCTCACCGTGTGTCTCTAGTTAATGTGATATTATGCTCTTCTAACGTTATGTAGCAGTTTAGCCGGCATCAAAGAACAGCATTTAATTTGATTTTAATTTGGTTAATAAACAAACCAGTTTGCAGCTACATTATTTCAGGATTATGTAATTATTAAGACAAGAGCTCGGGACTACTTTTAATTTTCTTCTTATTTTTCTCATTTATTTTGAGCTATTTATATATAGCATACCATAGCCCAGTATACAATAACACGACAGAAACAGCCTCTAGAAAGATGAGCGTTACATCATTTTAACTAATATTCTACAGTGTTTCTTCTTATTATTATCTGCTCAGCCAAGCATCCTGCATTTTAATGATTTCTCATTAATGTTCCTCAGACAACTTTGGAGTATACATTTAAAGAGTAAAGATTATTAGATAACATACCTAGACAAAACCAAATGTTTTAGATGTTGGTCAGCATTTCAACTACTTGAGAATGAAACCTGTATAGTTTTACTTGCATCTATGAAATGTTATCCCATGAACCAAATATTTCAGGGATTGCTGTGTTTCTGGGATTTTACTGTTTCCCCATCCAGCACCACAGCTATAAGAGTAACCCATAAACCATACAATGTGTGTTTGTCAGCAGTTTTGAGCAGTAATTAAATCTTCACAGATGAAAAATGGAAGAAGCACACAAACTATTCTGCAGACTATTCATCAGACTACTGTACATACTGTACTAGATGAATCTGTGTATCCTGGAGTCATATATCGGCAAGACAAACTAATACAGAGCTATACGTTTTTTCTTTCTGTTAAAGGCAGGCAAATATGAAAAAAAAAACTATATCTTCAGTAAAAATACACACACATGATGCTATGATATTTTAATTTCCAAACATGCCTGATAGAGTTAAGGTTTGTTAAAATGAGTCCACAGCTTAAAAGTCATTAAGAACTCAAAGCCATAATGAATTAACCTGCAGCGTTGGTCGGGCAGGGCTGATTCTTGGCTGGCTGTCTGGGGCAACAGAAATAGCTTGAGCTGACTACAGCATATGTAATACGCTGCAGCAGTCATGAAGTTTCTATGTCTTTCCATTTAAATCCCACCTGCTCTATTTGTGCTCAAAGAACAGCTTTATGTGTCTGTGTACTGGGCTTTATATGTGGTATGTGACATGAGTGGTGCGGGGTCTTGGCAAGTTTACATAAATAGGGGAAAGGACAGCATTACGTATGGATAAAATAGCTCTTAATGGTGCAGTGGCACACTAGTCTTTTAAACTGTGGGCCCAAAGAGTAGTAGTTTGCCCAAATGAAAACAAAATATAATATCACCCTTGTTGTACAGGAGCCTTTTAGTTGAAGTACACTGAACACTGCGCCACAGTGTTAATACAGTAGATCTTTGATGGCAAATAACTACTCGGGGTCACTAAGACAAAGAACTATTTAGCCACTGAACTAATACGAAAACATACTAGAGTATGTTTTGGCTACAGCGTGCAATCAATTCAAATAATAGTGACTGGTGACTGCTTAGAAAAGAAAAACTTTCTTGGCTTTGCAGTTAATGTACGTTACTTGTTGTTACTTGTAATTTTTTTCACACTGTATTTGATGTGTTATATAAGTGGGGATTATAAATAGTCTGCACACAAAGAGAGAAAACGTTACGGCGCACATAACTCAAAATACAGAGTGGTCCACTGCGGACAGTAAATTGTATGTTAAAGATATCTTTCTTAAATACTGCAGTGTAACTGTGCAGCGAATGCAATTTCATAGCTGCAGATATTATTTTATCTTCACCTTGTACCTTAGGGAAGTTTAAAGTCCATAAGCATTAAAACAATAAAGTCACTTTATGACTGATCTTGGTAAGGAAATTCAAAAGCCTGTACTAAAATCACAAACTCTCACATGACACTCATAAATTTTACACTGTTTATGCATTTACCCAAAACAGCTCTGATACCATTATTCCTCCGAATCTCTAAGGGCTGCCTACATCTAATCTAGAACTGCAACCAATTGTCGCCATGATCGATGACGCCGACTATAAAAATATGTTGACGTGTCATAAACTAATACTGCGTAAATTTGTTTTTGTAACTGCAATACACAACAGGAAGCCATAAGAGTTAAGTTAGTGTGTCCCATTGATACCTTGTTTATGTTAATGTTTGTTTTACTAGTATTAAGCACAGATGAGTTTGTCCTGAATCATCTGTAAACTTTGTTAATTTGTTTAAAAAAAATTCAAATTCATATGTTTCCTGGGTCATTACTTTAATTTTCTGTGGGACAGACAGCAGGATGATATTCACAGGTGAGCAGGTAAGGTACTGGAGCCTGCAACAGAAGGTGTGCCCTATGAAATAATCGCTGACTAATTGACTAATCAAAGAAAAATTGGCAGATTAGTCCCAAAATATTCTTTGGTGCAGCCCTAATCTAATCTGATGGAGAAAATGCATTTTTAACCCAATATAGCACCTCTGTTGTTTTTGACTATCAGTCATCATCTAACTCCACTGTTGTTTTAGAGACTAACAACACAAACACAGTTGTCTTTGTGTGGCGCCTGTCTTTAAACAGGCGACTGAACTAATGACTGATGCTCCCATTTTCATCATTAAGACGCTGGACAACTTAATGCTATAATTATATAGTAACAATGTTAAAAGAAAATAGACCGTGTCCAGTGCTGCTTGGCTACAGTCCCACAGAGCAACTAAAAGAATGAAATGATGCCGCACAAAGTATCTGCCATGTGTTAATGACATCCCATGATCCCAATACAGTACAGTGTTCCAAAATACTCATACTTTACTACTGAAAGTATTGATGAAATGTAACCTATCAGGAAAAAACACATTAGAATTATGTAGTGGTGATACTGCAACATGTCGTCAATAATTAACAGCCTAAAGTGCGAATTAAAAATGAACAAAAAAAAAAAGGTTTTTATGGCTCTTCCTTGCATGAAAATCACAAGTGATATTTACTATTAAGGATCAAGCCCCCTCATCTGTGATCCCATGAAAGAGGGTTGGAAACAGGATGCACATAAATAAAACACATAGTACCTAATGATTCAGTTGCTCCATAAGGAGGAGGATCCTCTGCTGCAGCCAAAGATGAAGTTTTCTTTCTTTTTTAAAACAAACAAACAAACAAAACAAAACATGTGCTAGAGAGTAAATTTCTGTATGAAATAGGTCAAATTTATTCGCTAACACAAATTAAGACTGTGGGCTATCGGTGATCTCCAGCTCAAATCCTATCGAGTGTCGGGACGGGCTGAATATAGACTTCTCCTTTCAAGTCAATGTGTCAGAGCTAATCTCTTTCTCATGCACGTCTAATTTCATTTGGAAAAGACTTTTCGATTTTGGAAAAGACTCGATTTTTGCTGTTTGTTTGGGTCGATTTGTTACAGTTACCAGTAGCATGCCTTGCTTTTTGGTATTAAAACAGGCAGGTTTTTCCAGACTTGAATATATGCTCTTAAAGTTGTTTCCTGCATGTGTTTCGCAAGCTGCATCAGTCCTGTTTTCCCAATTGTTATAACTACAAATTCTGCTTGAATGTTACACTGGCCACTGGCTGCAGATTTTCACAATCTGATCGAAAACAGCTCTTGAACATCAGTACAAGACCAAAAACACAATTTCAACATTGACACATAGTTTTTTTTTGTTTTTTTTAATTGTATTTATAAATATACATTTATAAAAACGTGAGTTTAAAACTCGAGATTTCTACTATAGGGTCTGCCTGGACGTTCAGTCAGAAGCATGAACACTGCAGGTTTTCAACACTTCTGAGTATTAAAATACTATATTAACACTCACAGAAAAAAAATTATTCTTATTGATTACAAAGACAATTTTTCACAAGCCTTATGATGAAAACTGAAAAGTATTTATGTGCAGCTAAGGCATAATTATGTTATAATTAAGACACAATCTTTTTTCCGCAAACATCCGCACAAACAAGTGATAAACAAGCACAACTCTTTTCTTTTCTCATTATCGTGTTGTTTATACTGTTATCATATCCTCTTACTACTCATTCAAACTGTTGTATTACCCATAAAAGCTGCATCATTTTAGATTAAATTCTAAATTCACAGATAACTATAAAGCCCCCGAGTCTTCTTCTTATCACTCGGGAACCAAGGCACACTTTGGTTGTCTTAGTGGAGCCCGGGTGCTTGTTGCACAGACTGAGCTGGTAACAGAAGGTGAGTGAGCCTTTAGTGTCAGAGCTCCCAGGCTTTGAAAACTTCCTGCCAGAAGAAGCTCATTTTACCAAGATCTTGACACGATATCTATGCAGTGTGTCTTCGTCTCCTGAGATTGGGAACAGAAGGGGGTGTTGCAGGAAAGCTGGCAAACGCTGGTTCAGCCTTCTGGAGATGTTGTGTCTCTAACCCAGTGATTCATTTGTGAAGGAATATTCCTACTTGATAACCACAAAGTCATGCCCACGCTCATGCAGCCTGAAAACTAAAATAAGTTATTCAAGTGGTTGGTCTGACTGCCATTCTGATATTTGTTTGTTGTAGTACCCATCTGCATGGTAACGTCTCTATTTCAGCTTATTTCTGAACTAGATCTGTTAGTAAGCGCTTATCAGTTTTAGATAAATATGAGTTTCTTTCATCAGTCCCGGCAGCATCCAGTGCAAGCCCAGCTTGGTGTGTGGTTTATGCTGTTTTTTCACTCTTTTGGGCTGCCAGGAGAGACTGTCTGGTGTGAGCTGTATGGAAGCTGTCAGAGTAACGCTCTAATGAGCTTAAAAGTCAGCAAATTGAACCAGAAAGATTTTTCTCTATTCCAATGCAAGTTACATCCTACAGCAGCTTAGGTTGAGAGCAGGGCTGTAGTCTCAGAGTCGACTGGTCGATTGTTTGGTCGATACGCTCTCATCTGGCTAAATTCTCATCAGCAAACATGCGCTGATGTTACTTTCACAAGGGGAAAAGCTCTAAATCAATAGACTTCCAGGAATGATCAATTATTATTGGCTGTGACAGGAACAAACTACCCGTGAAAATAAAGGGTGCCAGTAGCAGCATCTACATCCAAACAAAGCAAGCTGAAGCTTCTCCCATGAAAAGAGAACCATGATATCTTAATGGCAATATTTAGTATAGATCAAGACTCACTAGCATTATTCCTCCATCCTTCTCGTGCATCCAGCTTTTAAAAAAATTTATTAATTAGGTTTTTACTCTTTTTTTAAACTACGTCATCAAAGAAACCAGCAGAAATGAAGAATGTTATAATCATCACATGTTAATCCATATTCTGTTGTTTTTTTTCTTTGGAAAAACAGTACATACTGGAAATGAAACATTTAAATTGACATGGTAATTTTTCAATTCAAACACTTTATGGCAGGAAATTATAGATTCAGGAATGTGTTCACTTTAATCATTTTAAAACTTCACGTCGATCCATAGCTCAATGAGGTTAACTACCCAAATTACATCCCATCATAAGAATAGACTAAGATGTTCTACACCAGCCCCACAGTGCAGCAATTTATTCAGATTCTTATTAAAATACTACAAACTACCTAAAGTCCTTTTTTCTACGGTTTATCTTTATTTCTGCATTTATATGCACGTAGCTCTTACTCTAAACACCTACACGCAAAACCTCCGGCTAAATGCAAAACATCTGAGACACATCCACGGGAGTATTGATGAAAGTCATTAACACTGAAATGAGGGAAACCAATAACTTCACTGGGCTATGATGAAAAAAAACATTACAGGCTAATGACAAATAGTCAAGGGAAACTCCTCAAGTGCATTTCACTTTGAAGTAAAACTCTTGCCACAAAAAAATGAAGTTTGTAAGACTTCTTCCTGCAGTTTGTCAGTATTTCATCATTTCATTCAGAGCTTGTTACGAACAACGCACATACCATCTGTTCAGTGCACTCATGTCCATGTAACAAAAGAACAGTGTGATAAATTCATGCAATTAAAAACTGTAGTTCAGGAGGCAATAAACTTCTAATGTGGGTGGTATACCTGTTGTAATTTTATGCATTCTTCAAATACAGCTATACTAGTAAACAGCACAAAACCCCACTGTGGCTTTTCACAGGATTTAAATGTGTCTTATTAGTAGCTACAAGGAGAGCAGCATATTGAGAGCGGGGCTGTTTTCACTTTGTATCCTTCAATTCTAATTATAAAAAAAAGAATATAGGACAACCATTAATTATTTACAGCTAACACATCAAGGCAAAAATCAAGGCACACAATAATCTGTGAAAACAATTTGTAAATGTAATTTACTGTACAACACTGCACTGTTCTGCTAGCCAGGTAAAATAAGAGCATGTTAAAGACTGGGAGGCTACATTCAATAACAGTGAAGACTGATGGAGGATGTAGAAATAAAAGAGAGAGAGAGACTGGTTTTACTGTCATTTCTGGTCATGCTACTTCTGTGTGCTGTTACTGCCAGCCGAACTCATGCAAAGATGACCTGGTACTCAAGCCTGTTAGGTGTTTTTCCTGATGATGGAATCATTTGTGCAACAACAAAAAAAAGAAAGCATAACTCCAAATTGAGTTGGTTTTAAAGCCACACTTCACAGCTCTGCTGTGGAAACATCAATGCTAACGAGCCATCTGTTGACTTTGTTTAAATAATGAAAAGTGGCATTACATCCAACCAAAATGCAGAACAGGCAACCTGGTAAAGACTGCATGAACAGCCTTTAGCAAGATGCCTGTTAAAGAATAGATTAGTTGCTGTTTTGGTTGTGCGGTTTTATTTATGTTTCATTTCTTTTCCACAATGGCATTAATATGTGTTACATCTGACATACTCCTGCTAGATGAATGAGCCCCTGTAAACCTATATGAAGGCCACTGATAGGGGAAAAAATAATGATTATTATAGTAATACCATGATATATCATGACACTGTCAGAGTCCTTAAAAAATACTGTGATACAAGTTTTAGGTCATATTGCCCAGCACTATGACTATCCAACTGCACTTGGCTCTTTGATTCTGACTGTATCCTCTGCTTGCTTGTGTTTAATCTCACTATGCACAGAATGAGAAGAAGCTGCATGCTGCAAACCAGCGGTGATGAACAATTACTTTCTGGCACCAAGCAGTTTACAAAGATACAACAAACGGGCGACGAGATAGCTTATCGACTTAAGCAAAAACATATAGACTTTTGAACGCATACAAATCTCTCACACTCCTGACCTTCCTCTTCCTTTTATGGCTACACACACACACACACAGGCCGAATGGTGGCCATGCTTACAAAAGTCACGCTGACACTGATGTGTGAGCTGGAGTGAAACGATGAAATGATCTCAGGAGAAAATATAGTAAAGCTTCACAGCAATTCACGTCTGTCTGCTCACTGTATGAGTGTGTCAGGAAGGATGTGCTGTTCTGTTGCATCTTCTGCTGCTGTTGAATCCTGTTCAGCATTGAGGCATATAATACAAAGTGGCTTTTATACATTTGAGTTCCTGTACATTGGGACCAGTTCATGAATAAAATCTGCACTGGAATATTAATTTGACAATAACAAGTGGACATACAGATATGCTTTTTTTTCAATGAGTCATCTTAGTGTGCATGTCAGCATACTGGTATAGAAGAGACTAGAATCTCATAAATCCTATTTTCTTATGATAAGCATATATAAAAATCTGTCACGGCCCACGCACTGATCTCACTGATAATCTCCATTACCAATTACAGGGTGATATGCCACAGCTTAACATGAAAGCAGCAATTAATCTGCTAACACCGGTCAGTAGGTCACTGCTGTTGAGAGAAAATATTGCTTGTGGGGACACGACTGCACACACAACACAGCCAATGTATTCCGGTCAACTATTTTTAACTGAGCAATAATCTTCACTCGTTTTTTTGTGAGATGAACGTCAAATGTAGTTTTGACTGTTTCATGATCCCAGGACTTTTTTCTTCTCACAGCAGCAGAAATAAAAGCCAAAGACAGCACCAGTAGAGACAGACTCGCCTACAGTTGCTTATTCTCAAAGCTTTATTACTTATTATTTTCTGTTACTTTTTGTGACGGGAAGGCGAAGGAGATAGGAAGGGTGCCTCATTTCCCTAAAAACAAGTGCTTCTTTACAGAGAAATAACAAGATTTTACTTTTTTGAGTTTGTAGACAGGTGTCAGTGCATACTGAGTGGGATCACTAACAACTACTACAAGCACAAGCAGCTACAAACCTTCAAGAACTGACAATATTTTTCATGTTTGATACAAAAACAATCTTTCATCTGCTCTTTCTGTGGTACGAATTTTTAAAAAAATAGATGAGAGGCTTAACAGTGACAGACGAAGCACATAAGGACAATATATCACAACTGTGGTGAGCAAACAGCTCTACAGTTTTTAATAAACTGATTATTCTGATAATCAGGACAGTCATTTATCTAGCAAAAAAGAGAAATAATGAGAAAATATTAAAGATTCCTTTGCCAATTTTTTTGTCATAAAAGACAGTGGACTGGGTTTTTTTTGGAGCAGAACAAAATGTCACCTTGGTCTCTGGGAAAATGCGAACACCACGGGGCCTTGGGGATTTGTGGTTATAACTTATTGATCACAAAGCAAAGTACAAGTCTGACCTCCCTAGCTTTTCCCTATATAGATCCAAAGAGCACTATTTTTTTTTTTTACCTGCATTTGTGAAGTAGCACATCTCAATCAACCTACTGGAATTTGCTCTTTTTATACCAACTTTTTTGTGAATACCTGAATGATAACTTTTTGGGGAAGATTTACTACTACAAAATATAATGAAGGTTTGTGACCCATTTTGGAGCAAACACAGGAAAGCACCTTTCTCTACGGCACTTGGATCAAATTAACCAAATTTGTTGAACCATACTCGGATTCTGCTTGGTAACTTTCCACCGTTAGTCCAAACATGTCCTGTTTGGTCTGAATAAATAGCTCCATCTTCCTGGAAGTCAGAATGAGGGCAAGCTATGGTTTCCCTGATCTAAGCTCTTTTTGACACAGTAAGCAGAGCTGGGACATGAGAAGGGGATAGGAGAGGGTGTGTGTGTGTGTGTGTGTGTGTGTGTGTGTGTGTGTGTGTGTGTGCACACTTTTGAATAAGTGTATGAGAAACCAAAACAGTTGAAGAGCGAGATAAAGGAGCAGGAATTAGTTTAGTTGACTCTACTGTATCTAAACTGGTTATCACCATGTGCTC
>VURO01011718.1:8243-31234 GCA_015108175.1 Pelvicachromis taeniatus
GCGCGCGGGGCCCCCCCGCCCCCCCTTTTTTTTTTTTTTTGTATTTCGTATTAGTTAAAATCACGCCGAGTAAAAAGCATCCGATGCAGCGGTGTAAAGAACGACATGTTCTCTCAAGTGATGAATCACTTTTCTACGATGGAATGACTAATTTACAAATTCAAAAATCCTGACATTCATAACAAACATTCATGTTGTATATGGTTCCCAATCATACACTCATATAACTGCTTTGTGTTTGCTATTCTAGGTCCTGGGAAGAGTCATCCTCCACGTCTACCTAAACCTATACCCAGAGAGTAAGCATCACTTACCCTAACCATATTCCAGTTAGCATAAAGCCATAAACTTAAAGAATACAATAAGTGATCATTTCATTGTTTCCCACAGGAGGTCACCAAAACCACCTCTAGGACCGGTAGGAATTTAATTCAAATGAAAGCGATATAGACCCAATGCCTAATATTATAATTATCTCATGTATTTTACTGATTAAATGTCTAGTTTTTCATATAATACACTATGAAATACTAAATATGACTTTCATTCCAGAGGCCAGATTTAAAAACAAAGGACTTTGAAAGTAAGTGTTTTAATTAACTCCCATTATTAGTCACACCTGACTGAGCCTTTAATAAACAGTGGACAATCAGCCAATTAGTGCAATCTGCTTCAATAATTGTGTGCACAGCTTTAGCGCGCATCTCATTTCCTCTGTGGATTCCACTTGCTTTCCCATTATCACTTAATTGCAGAAGCACACAAGCAGCACAAACAGCACATAAGAGTGAGAGACGAGTTGGAGTGGAGTAGATTTTACTGTCATTTTCAGATTTTTTCACATTAAATCTATTCCATTTGTAAGGGGTTAAGTATACAGTTCAAGACCTGAAACTGCTTTCGGACCTATTGTTTCTGATTAGTAAAAAACTGTCTTTATTTTCTACTTACACCTAAACAGTAAGCAGGCTAATTTTAGCATGTCTGTATTTTTCAAGGCAAAACACTGCCTTTGGCTCATACTGAACAGAAGACTCCTCCAAAAGCTTTTACGCTGGATTTTCAGCGACCAAAGTAAGTGGTAAAAACTGACTTTTAGCACAGCTTTGTACTGTGCATTCACTGACGCCTGCTGTGTTTGTGGACTCTGTCTTGCAGAATTCCTGTTCCACAGTTTACCTCCCCAAGTAAGCGGAGCTCCCCCTTGTGTCTCCCAGCCACGTACATGGGAATTTTGCACTTTAATGTAAAATGACACAAATTCTTACTGTTTATTTTCACAGAGCCTCCTGAAAATGACACAGGAGATCACGATAAGGTATGCTCTTCCAACAGTAGACTGCAAAGATGTTTTTCTTAATACATTTGTAACCAGAGCAAAAAAGGAAGAAAAAAAAAATCTCTATTTAAAATATGTCTCACCTCCCTTCACTTTATTTCAGGATGCAGACATCTATAGGAAACCCTGGTATGCCAACGCATGTGACCGAAAAACTGCTGATGATGCCTTGTTTCGCTTGAATAAAGTGAGAATCTTATTGTTGAGAAGAGAGCGCTGCTGCTGGGCCGCTGTTTATGTGATCTGGGTTTGACTGTGAGCTTTCTCTGTTTCAGGACGGAGCGTTTATGGTGAGAAAGAGCTCTGGTCATGACGCACAGCAGCCGTATACGTTAGTGGTGTTTTACAATGGCAGAGTGTACAACATCCCGATCCGCTATATACCAAGCACTCAGCAGTATGCTCTGGGAAGAGAGAAGAAAGGGGAAGAGGTAAATGTATGTCTTCGATAGGTCTGTTCAATCTTTATGCCTGTCTAGGCTGCTGTTTGTCAGAATTGTGACACTAAAAGTGGCTAACACTTTGGCAGGTAGCACTTTACTGTAGCAAATACCATAATACTTACTATTTATTGCACTACTTGGTACAATTAATAAAAACAGATATACTTTATGTCTTATTTAACCCAGATTTAAGAAATTCTAAATAGGATGCAGATAGTAAGCATGCCCAATACTAGCAGAGTTAATGCTAAAGAAATATGGCTGTAGCTGGGAAACGTCTACTTTTCAAAATATCACATGTGGAAATTTTCTGCTTACTTACAGTGTTTATGGTGAATGGACTGATTCTTATATAGTGCTTTTCTACTCTACCTAAACACCTTATACAACCTGCCTCATTCACACAAACACATTTTTCTGTGCTTTTTCCTACGTAAGCGTTTTTGATCTAACTTTCACACACATTTATGCTCCGATGGATGCATCGAGAGCATCTTGGGTTAGTATCTTACCCAAAGATATTTGACATAGCAGACGGAAGCAGCCAGGTATCGGCCCACCAACTTTCCAATTAGTAGGTGGCCTGGTCTACCTCCTGGGCTACAGCCGCCCCAAATCAGCCCTGTTCCATTTTTAACCTCTGCCAAGGAGGTTATGGTTTTGCATTTATGTTCAGGTCATCATTCTTTCTCTTCTTTCTAGTTTCTGTAAAGTGGGGTCGCCAGTCCAACAATCCATTCAAATTCAGTTTACATCCACCAAGCACTTCAAGATCAACTTAATTGATTTATTGGTCAAAAATTGACAAAAAGTCTTGTGTGGTGTGTATTGTCAACGTTTACCATATAAAACGGAACCACATTTGACCTCTGACCTCTACTTTAAGGTCAATAGATTAAAGGTCAAAGTGATAATAATTCTATAGACAGCTATTTGAAACCGGTTTCTTTCTGCCATTGTTTGTATTGACACCATATATAGTGGGAGTGATGCGGGTATATGGGGATTCTCAATATCACGTTACTGTGGAGCTCTTCTTCAACAAGGTCAAACTTTCATAGAATTAAAAAGACTTGCCTAGTTAGAAATCTACTGTAATACTATTTTGTATAACAAGCTCAAGTTATTCATGCCCACAACTATATTACTAAACAATAAAATTAATGTTAGACATGCAATATATCCAGATAATGAAAAATTGGCCAAAATAATAATAGAAACTAATTGTAGGATCAAACTTTTACTGAAAAATGTCAAGTATAGTAAAACAGGGCAAAAGTACATTTAAAATGAACATAGAACACAAAATGACTATATAAAAACTAAAATGCTATTCCTTTAAAAGCACATAATGCCCAGCGAGTGAGCTGACTTGGTGGAGGTTTGCACTCTCTGACTGCTTCCTGTTTAGTATTGAAACAGTGAACACCATTGGAATGTAGAATGACTGACGTAGAAAAAGAGACATTAGTCAGTAGGTAGGTACTTTTGGCTGTTCCCTCTTTCCCAAGTAAATGGATCTGCCGAGCTGATTTGGCACAGATTATGTGCTGGCTGTCCTTCCTGATGATGAAACTCTACCCTTTCATCTGGGCTTAGGACCAGCACTAGAGGTATATTGGCTTGTGATCCCTCGTGGGCTCTTGTTTGTCAGGCAAATGCAGGGAAAATTACTCCTTTTTCAAGCTACATAAACCAAAAAGATTTTCCAATTTAATCAGTAGTGTTATGTATTAAAAAGGTATCCTGCTTTATTAATAATTATTAGACTCTTCATAGTAAAGAAACAACAACACTATGACTGTCTACTTAAAAAATAAATCACCTTCACTGTTTTGCACATTTACCATTTGAATAAACTTCCTAATTCAAAGATCCCACATTAACACCTTTTTTTTAGACATAAGCAGTTATGGAGTAAATACAATGACTAAAATGTGCAATGACGCTGTAGTTCACAATTCGAGGCTGCACTTCTGATGTGGGCTGGAGTCTTTACTTATATTTTATGGCACTATAGACAAACTAAAGACACATTGCACATGTAGAAAGTGTTTTGATTGCTTACATTGAGTAGAAAGGCACCACATAAGTACCATTCAATTTACCATTAATTTATAGTGCCACAAATTTGGACTCCAAGGATGTCGGTTCAATAATTCTGCTCATGGCGAGATTTTTTACAAAAACTCCAGCAAACCTTAAGAACCGTTTACTTCCGCTTGATCAAAAATATTAACAGTGAGACGATAATATTGAAAAGTAATCATAAGTAACTCTACACTATATAAGTCATAAACATGATGCAAAACTTTTGAATAAAATTCAACTTAAATATATAAAATCAAAGGTTTATTTATTCAAAAACTCATGAATCATTAAAGGAAAATATGCTTGGTATAAACTGGATGTCTACCAGTCAAGTACATTTCCAGATATTCCCATCATATGTAACATTTCCCATTACACTTACGTAACAAAACTACATGAAAAACTTGCATATAATTAAATAACTTAAAGTCAGCATTTTGGTCACAGATATATTTTTGTCTTTACGCAGCATCTTTGTACAATGTGCCACATTCAAATACATTTTTTAAAAATGGCGTCAACATGAATGCATAAAGACATGACCATGTCCCGATACAGAGACCGCCACAGTGGTGGAAAGGGTTAAAATTGTCTCAAGCCTCATCCTAATGCTGTAAACATAACAAAACATCCTTTGGTTTTCTTTTTTTCATTGCAGCACTTCAGCAGCGTTTCCAAGATCATTGAGAACCACCAGAGAAACTCCCTGGTGCTGATTGACAGTCAGAGCAATGCCAAGGAAGCCACTAAGCTATGCTACCCAGTGAAGCCCTAGGTGACCCCTCGGTCACCCCTAACAGCAGAGTGATCGGAGCCGAGTGACGCGGTTCACTGTGTTTACCGTCAGACTTTACAGGTAACCGGGGCTGTTGCTCTGTCACTTAAAAAGGCAGGTTTGAAACACACCCGAGTGCACAGCTTTGTTTCAAAACAAGGAGTCACCCAGCGCGGGCGTGCATGAGAACCTCACCAGCACGGACGCTTCCATCGCGTTATGTTAAAGATTAGCTTGACATCCTGGCGAGTGATGTGACGCCACAGTGTTACGCTGATAATCGTCACAATTGTCTTCCACATTAAGCATCTTTCCCCAATTTTTCTGAGAACTTAGCTTGACAGAATTCCTCACTTGTGATAATTGCTTGCTTTTTTTTTCCCTTTCGACCTAATGCAGTACCAATGCAGTATCAAGTGGTCTGACACTATACACTGTGTATGATTTTATGTATGCATTTCTGCCAAACTGACTAAGACTGTGGGAAAAGCAATCCTTTTTCTATTGCCCACAATGACACCACTGTAAATCTACAATTATAGCTTGCCACATTGGCATAGATACATGGAATATCAGAATGTGTCTAGAGCTGGACTTTGAGCTCTACGAGGGAAAACCAACCAGGTTCAGAATAAACAGCAGGAGCACGCAATGGGATTTCAATAACCACGTGACCCAGACAACACAAATTCAAACCCATCACAAACCCCAGGATGTTGTGCAGGAGCAGCAGCAGCAGCCCCATTATCCGATGCTTTTTCCCCCCTCCTTCAGTGGTTGATTGTCAGCAGGACTGCACATTGGACCTGCCTGCACTGCTGGCCATGCAGAGCTGAAGTAGCACAAACGCAGAGAACTCTTAAACTCACGTTTTATTCACTTTTTTTTTTAATGCTCAGTTGGTAAACAGTGTTTTAAAATGAATCAAGGAATGAGACAGCTTTTCTGTAAGCATAAAGAAGCGGGAAGCAGTAGACTTATGACAGCAATACTTCAAGGAGCCATTTCTACAAGGTTGTATATTTGGTTTTAATAAAAAAAAAAAAAAACTTTTTTTGTCGTATATCTCTACTCATATCTTCAGTCACAACAAAATGCCGCCAGGAACTGACAAAATGTTCCACTTATTCGCTCTTCAACATGTAATGCTATCACAATTATTGTGTACATTTGTTGCATAAAAATAATTCCTAGGCACTTGGTGAAAAATTCTCAGGTTATATAATATACTGTTCCTCTAAGCGGGACTATGTACAATTATAAATCTCAGAAGCTAAACTGAAAAAGAATTATTCACACTGAAGAAACAGAGATTCATGCACAACTTATATACATCCATCCATTCAATAGTTCGTGACAATCACACACAAACACACACAGGACAGCAGGAACACTTCTCTCTCTCTCTGTGTGAATACTGAGGGATCACGGCTGCACGAGGAAGTGTCGAGCCACAGTAGGACACCGGTTGAGATTGTCATAGGCTTCGGCCTGATAAGGTGAGGTAACGGGGAATATATATCCTGCTTTCATAGTGCAATCAAAGGATAAGATTATCATCATTTCAAGTCACAACAGAGGAAATGTACGGAGGACTGAAAAAATTAAATAAAAAAAAAAAATCATGATCCGATCATCGAGGCCTATTTAAGTTCAAATATCTTTTCTTTTTTAAGAACTCAACTTGTCACTGAACATGACACACGTATGTTTTTAAAGTAGTCCTCAGCGTATTAGCGCCCGCTGCATGAACGAACGCATCAAAATATTCTCTTGCAGCTAATGCTATATTTTAACATAATTTGGAATTATACAAAATGGGGAAAAAAAAAGCAAATACTCTGATTTTGCTAATGGCCTGGGGAGGAAACGCATATAGGAAGCACATAAAGGCTAAACCTAAGTATCATAAATAAATGTTTCATAAAACAGCTTATTGTTTTTTTTTTTGTTTGTTTGTTTTTAAACACACAGTTTTGGTTTATCTGAGTAACTTGTGGGTCCCCGAGACCCATTCCATAAACATAAATATTACAGCTACCACACTGTATAGCCTACCCGTACATAAACTGATCCGTAAAACAGATGGTATGGCAAATATACATATTACAGTGTTCGATAAAGATTTCATACAACAGTGTACTTATGTCACCTTAAATAAAGCTATTACGTAGACAAGAAGACAAACAAGAACAAAATTACCAATGCCACTTCCTTGTGGCTTTACAAATGATGACTAATCTACAAAAAGAGGTGCATCAAGCTACTCAGACTGGGAGAGAGACAATAGGTCAAAATACCCTGAGACTGAGAACCCTCCAGGAAGCATGACTTGATTCTTATCAAAAACAAGCTTTAAGACATAAAAATAAAAACTGTTTCCATTATTGTGTTTTCATATTGCAAATTCACCTTTTTCCAGACTATTTTAGTTTGCTTTGGGTTGTTTTGTTTTTTTTTAATCCAGTGTGTGCGACATTTAAGAGTTTTCACAGTTTGGCCTATTCCACTCGACCAGGTGCCGCTGCCGGTGGGCCAGCCACATTTCCTGACTGGTGAAGACCCTGCCGCAAAACCAGCAGCGAAACTTCGTCACGACGTCTCTACTGGGCGACGCCGCGCCCACCATTTCGTACTTTTTCCTGCTCAGCCTGCGAAGCTTGAACTTCAAAGAGAACCTTTCCTGCACTGAGTTTTTACCGCTCCACGCAGCTTCCGTTGCGCCGTCCATTCGGTCGTCTGTCGCAGGGTGCTCGCCGCTCAAAGCCGAGAGCGCATTCACAGTCCTGCGTGAAAGTATGACTTTCTGCACATCTCCTCTGTACCTGTTTACCACTTCCATAATCCTAGCCACCTCGGGGATGTCAGCATCGGGATGATTTAGCACTACAACAGGCTGGTCTCCTGTTGGACGCTTTACCAGCTGAGAAGAATTTAAGGCTACCAACTTCAATGTCCTCTCCAGATCTTTTGGGACGGGCTGCCACAGACAGCCAGGGGCTGATGAGGGCTCGTCTTGGATGGCTTTACCAGCAGGTGAATGGCTGTTGTTGAGGATGTTTGCAAAGGAGTCTACAGGCACTTTCATCCCTTCAATGCTCCGCTCACTCGACTTTGCAGATGGACCACAGCAGGAATCCATCTGATCTGCAAAATAACAGTGAGTGAAAAACACTCTGCATACTTAAAATTACAACTCACAAGTTCAAATATTGGGAATAAAATCAATTGGAAATGAAATCTTCAAACACTGAATGCAGAGAAAGTAGAAATTCCAATCTTACCTTGTGTTGGAAGAGTCAGTTGGAAAACAGAGGAAGACTGGGCGCGGTTTTGAGGAGTCACTCCATCAGCAGCAGAACTCACTTCATCATTCGACTCAGGGTAGCGACTGTCATTCTGTGATAGCTCGAGCTCTACATTCTCAAGATTTGCTTCAGTCACTGACCCAGCCTTTGGATTTGTTGGACTCATCCAAAGGGCTGAAATGCTCTTGTCAACATCCATGAAGTTCGGCGATTTCTCTGCATTGCCCTCCAGTTCTTGATGTGCCAGAATCAAACCTTCACGCAGATCTGGCGTGTTTGCAGTCACGTTTTTAGAACTCGTTGGCTTTGCAGTGCATCCTGGGGTGAAGTCCTCTTTTGGCTTTGATTGCAGAATTGAGCTAATGGCTTCGAATTGGTCACAGAGTTCAGTCTTGGAACGTCTGGTCCATTTCTTCTGGTGTTCTTCTAATGGGCACACAGTTTGGAGAATCTCTACAGTCTCCTCCATTGCCGTATGAGGATACTGCAGTCCATGCTGGCCACTGCCCTCTGATGGAGACAAAGAAGTTTGTGACACCCACTGCTTGTCCTTCACAGGATTTTTTTTCAGTACTATCTTTAAGGACAGCTCTGGTGACTTTTTATTAGCTTTTTTAAACCTGGTCTTCCTTTTACGCCGGCGACATTTCCTCTTGTTTTTTGGCATGACTTTATAGTTGGGGATTTGCTCCTCAGCCTCCTTTGTCAACTTCAGATCGCTAGAAACATGATTGCCATCACCATAAACAGGCCCCTCCAGCTTTTTAATATGTTCCTCAGTTTCCTGAACAGTCTTTAGTTCCTGATTCTCTCGGTTTTCCTGGATGCGAGTGCACTCCGATGGCTCAGTGTGGGCTGACGCCGAGACGTCATTGTGTAGTTTGTTTTCAGCATGCAGACGCGGCGGCGCACACTCGTTCAAAGTCGACTGACATCCATTTTGGTTGACCATGCACTGAGCATCGCCAGCAGCACTTTCAGCTTCCTTATCGGACGATGCCACTGTTTTCAACCTTTTGCCGTAAGCGGCGCCATTCTGGGCTACAGTTATCTTGTTCTTCAGCGTCAGGACTGTAAGATCCGAGGACACGATGCTGTTCTCTGGCATGGGGAGAAGATTTATATCTTGCGGGATGTTTGACAGAACAGTTTTCAGGGCCTTGGTCCATTTCTGGTCACCGGTTTCGCCTGCGACAGATTTCATCAGAAACTGTTGAGTCTCCTCTAGTGTTGTTTGTGGATCTGACAGATGGCAGTATTTATCCAAGAATTCTTTCCCGGGCAGAGAAAGGCAGTCCTGCGTCAGCCAGCACATTTCCCTAACTGCACTTCTTGTTCTGGGCTTCACGTTGGGGATTGTGTCATTTGGTTTTATTGCTAGAGAATGAACCTCCTTCCTTTTTTTCTTCTGGTTGCCATTCTGGCACATATGGGCAGTCTTAATGTGCTTAGTTATCAACCATTTCTGAGATGCCTCAAAGCCACAGAGATGACAGCGTAAACTTTGAGTGGTTGATAGCTGATTCACGTCCTTTGTGTGCACCGACAGATCATCAGCTCCTTCCAGGTCCAAATTATGTATGTACACATGCTCTAAAAATACTCTAACATCACCTGTGGAGAATTTCTGGCACATTTCACATGAGTATTTGCCATTTGGGCAGTGATACGCAGTCAGGTGTGCACTGAATTCAGGCCATGTGCGTCTAACGTCATCATTACATATGCTGCAGCTAGAAAAAGTGTCTTTGTGGCTTAATAGGTGGACCTGAAGATAGGAGAACTTGTCTGTGCTAAAACTACATACACGACAGGAAAAAACTGGGGTGATCCCTCTGTGTTTTTCCTCAAAGTGTCTCATTAAGTCTTTGGGAACATATTCCAAATTGTCACTGCACTGAGAGCAGGTGAACCGGAGCGCATTCCCACTGTCATTTGTCCCGCACTGGCTTTGCGACACTTCCTGCGAGTGCTTCTTTGATGAAGGCCACACTGTGCTCTGCTCCCACTCCTCCGCTATCTTTTTTGGTCCACGCTTATCTTCATTTTGCATAGCTAGGGGCTGAACGGCATTCTTCCTGAGGTGGAGCTGTTTGTGGCGGTCTCTGTTCTTATTGTTGGTACGCCGTTTATTATCTCCTGCGGATGTAGCTGTGCAGATACCCACCGAATCCATGGTTTTATTTTGGGTTTTTTTTTCCAGATCTCTGAAAGTGCAGAAAAACGCAAGCAATTTAGTCATACTGTGCTTTATTCTCTGTGCTTCATCATTTTACAGCTGCTGCATTCACTGTCCGCCTCTGCATCCTAATTTAAGTCCACCTGTTGCTGGCCATGGTTCAAACTGTGTCTGCCTGGATGTAAAATTACACATATGGTCAAATAATAAACTATTAACGACTACCAGGTGCAGGAAACCCACCTGCTCCATTTATGAACTTTCATGCGCTGCATAAGCGCAGCATATATGTGCTATGCTAAGCGATGCAGCTAAAAACATCCCTCTCGACTCAAAAAAATAAATAAATGATGCACATAAACAAGAATAGACTGAGCTAGCACTTTTCAGCAGATTAAACAGAGAGGTGCTGCGCGGCCATTGTGCATTCTGACTTGACCACAACAAAGTGACAACACTCGCTTTGTAGAGAGACAACGACCGCCTCGGGAATAAAGTTAGACAAAAACCGTAGCACCCGAGTGTCTCCGCTATCGCACAAACAGGAGTGTTTTTAATTTGGCGACCAAGCTAACTGTTAAAACTGAGGCGGCGTTTAAGTGATTTGAATTAACGTGACGCACAAGAGCTTACAAAGACGGAATAACTTGAGGGATACAAAGCGTGCCAACAAAGTTACACCGCATCCGTTTATTCATCTCGCGTCGACTTTTTACTGCACAAAGACCCGAGCGGTTGAATAAATCATTAATAAAGCCGTAGCTGTTTAACTAGTTGTGTCTGATTTTTTTTTCTTTTTTTCTTTTTTTTTTTACCTTTTCTTTTGTGGAGAGCTTGACAGCTCAGCGAGTGGCAGCCATGATGGTTTTTCATCCGGGGATTACAGCCTCTGAGCTGCTTTTAGCCTTTAGCCGGGTGCCTCCGTCCTGTCCCGGGCCTACAGCTAAGCACAGACGCCGAGCTGATTTAATGGGGAAAACAGCTCTCAGTGCGTCCATGCACCGTAATTAAAAAAAAAAAAAAAAAATACTTCTGCTAGCAGAAGACTAGAAAACCGAAAATAGTGGAAATATAACAAGGCGTACATGAAAACACGTATTTTCCAAATTTGTTAGCAAAAATAACAATAATAATAACTAACTGGAGGCGGCTAACTACTGCAGGCCACAGCCCCCATGCTGGATATTGTATGACGGTAACAATTTCACTGAGGTAGTCATAAATGTTATTATGAGCTTTCATACAGTATGTGTCTGTGTAAGTATAAGCTTGTCTTCATGTCCTTTTCAATATGAGCATTTCTAGATTTTCCAAATGAGTGGATTAAAGTGAAGCCAATTGTTAAACTGCCTTAAACCTGCATTTTTAATTGCCAACAGGGGGCAACTATTGTGCTCACAAAAGACCTAGAGTCCTCTAAAAAATCAATGGGGAAAGAGCCCTGAGCTCCCCCGCTCTTTTACCTCAGAAAAGGTTTTCCTGATGACATTACAGCCTCAGTTGGGAGATTATACTGGAGACGCAGTGGCCAAGTAGTCATTCCTGTTATCTTTCTTTGAAATCCCCCTAAATGGGACCTCACCATCCAATGAAGAAATTTACATTCCACTATATTAGTAAAGATAACAGACACGTTTCAGTGTCTGTTATCTTTACTTCACAGTTTTAAAGATTGTTTACATTTCTGCCCCCAAAGTATGCTGCCAACTTTTTAGTTTGTTTCTTTTTGGGGTGCTGTGTAAAATATAGTGAATGTACTATGAACTTTATTTTGTAAATTTTTTGACAGCCACAAGTCGTTAGACAATGGTTATGCAATGTCCTCAATTTCACAGTCTTATCCACCTCTTGTTTCTCAAATCCAGTTTCAAAATAGAAAGTTGGTGATGGTGAAAATCTCAACTCAACTCTTTAAAATGGGACTTTAAGAATTATTGATTAATGGCTACATCAATCTTTTTGGATGGACCAAGAGCAAGGTGAGGATTATTGCAAAAATAAAATTTGCATCTTCATATTTTTTATTTATAAGTATTTAAGTCACTTCAATCATATATAGTGTGTTACTGGATCATAATTATTTTAACTTCTACTGGGTACGCAGAACTGCTGTGTGTACAATTAACAGTGACTGAAAAAAAAGGAATGTTACAAAATGTAAGTAAATCTAATGGTTTTGTTTCTTTTGTTTGTTTCGGTTTTGTTTTGTATGAGAAGTTAAAAAAAAATAACCTGTGGTAGTTAATCCACACAGAAAGATTTGAACTGGCCTCGCTCAGACTCAAGCAGGGATATGTTTGGTTTTGTCATTCCAGGCAGGTACACTGTTGAATGTAGTCGATAATATTGCAACACACTGAAGAAGTGAAAGTTTAGGTTGCCTCTGCTGTGCCTGCTATATCCTTGGGGTTTGTGGAGCACTTCACAAATTTAATTACTACACAGTGAAGAGCTCCTCATAGTTCAATAGCAGCTATAAAATTTGACCACGGAGCCTGGAGTGGAGCAAATGTGACACCCTTTATTGCATCTATTTAATGGGCGGTAGATTCATTCACACTTGTGACCTTTGGGCGATCTTTAATAAGACTCTTTAATTTGAATTGTAAATGGACATAATAACTATAGAGATTTTAATAAGTGACTTTGTGTAGGTACAAATTAGTATGCCATCTTTTACTGACTGACTTTTTAAGTATTAAAAGTCTAAGACAGTAAAATGCTGACTCTTCAGAGTTGACCCTACTCACACTTTCTAAACCACCTAAATGACCCTATCCATGGATTTTTAATTACAAACTGTGCCATCTATCCTTTATGATTAGTTTACAAAAATCACTTTCAGATTTAAAACTTGCCACGATGTTTAGCGTCAGAATAATGCCCCTTTAACAGAGTTTAAATGAGTGCGCCTGGGCAGCATTGCAGATTTTAGCTGGGTCTCCAGAGGAGACACCAATGCTGGGAAGTAAACAGCTTTATGATGCTAGCCTTAAAGAGGATCAGTAACTTAAAGATTGCTTACATTCCCCTGCCATTTCACTCCATGTGCTTTTTGAAAGACTCTGCAGTGGCTTGGTCACACTTTTGAGCTGGACAATAGCTGTCAGCTGCACTCCAAGTAGGAGCTGCATGACACAACAAAGAAGAAGAAGAAAAAATCCACTGGCTCTCTCCACCCAGGACACCATTAGTTTCCCCTGACAGACAGTTTCAATCCTTTATAAAGGCGGCTTCCCACCGCCTCAGCAATATCTACCACAGAGTGGTTAGCATTACCAATCCTCTTAACCCTCACCCCGTGGATGCAGCCACACTCCCAGACTGCTCTTTCCATTATTTAAGTGCAACATAGAAGCAGTGTGGTGTTTGCTTGTAAAATGTCAACTTGTAATGCGCCAGACAATATTAAAACGAATAAAAAGGTGACGTCAATGTTAACCTTTAAAATGCTATCTTCAAGTTACTGATCCATTGGTCTGAGATAAGGACTGGGTGTGGCACAATCAGTCATACTGGCATCCTTATTACAACCACTTGGGAACCCACTGGGGGGTCAGCACTTCTTTGATCTTCCACAGTCACCTAATAAATGTTGTCCCCAGCATTCGTGGCTCAAAATAGTCAACATTCCTCTGTAGCCCCAGCAAAAATCTGCACTGCTGCCTGAATGCACTCATTTACATAGACCAAATCAATTTCCCTGAGCATCGTCACTAAAATGGGTTCTTCTGCTAACCTGGAAAATCTGGAGAAGTGCATTACATATAATTCCCGTTGCTGTTGAAGTTATAGAGGAAGTGAGGTTACTTTAACCTAATTGGGTTCAATTAAATGGTCCTGTGCTTCTGGGGCAAACGGACCCATTTTGGAGTTGCATTACAAAAATGACTGAATTACTTTGCCTGCACAGGGATTTTTGTAAAAAAATAAAAATAAAAAAAATAATGTAGCCACAAAGAAAGGTATCACTTTTGTTATCACAGCTGTGTACACAGACACACGTGACACATATGTAAATTCAATGAGCATTTTCTTTTTAGTAGATTTTCACTATCATTCACTGAACGTACTGCACTGATGGATCGGCCCACTATTTTAGTTTTTACTTTCACTTGATAGTTTCACTTTCGTGAGAGAAAGGAACAAACCAGTATCATCTAGCCTTCAAACCAACACTCTGGTTAGAAGAATGGTGGCAGTGGCTCAGCACTAACGCGAGACACCAAGACAAACAGGGCAGATATGGGTTTCTCTAAAACTAATATAATACTAATAACTAATATAAAATACCTGAGAACAGAGAAAGTAAACCCATGTCAAACATCTATGAGCACAAAGAAAAAAGCTAGCCACAAGAAGCTGGAGGGTTCTCAGACACACTTTTCTCAGCTTAGATGTGAGTAGTTGAAGTGACTATCAATGACAGCACAGGATACCATTGATGGACATATGACCTGGTAGTAAACAGTGGCAATGCTAGATTCTCTTGGGGCCCCCCATCCAGCATTCATCACAATTCTGACTCCCAGCTAATTAATGTTAAACATCAAATTAAACAAGACATAACAGGATAATAATGTGAGTCACTTTATTAAAGTGTCCCTCCATACCGTTCAGGCTAGACTAGCACCATTTAGTTACTTCACATTATATTTAACCATCATTAGGCTATCTCCTCCACTCACAACTGTCTTGCATTTTTTCTCCACCTTCCCTTTTTTCTTCATCGTTTAACTAGTCGTCATTTGTCAAATGGCTTCTGCTGTTGTTGTTTGTTGTTGTTTAACTTCTTCCCCTCCTTCACAGCAGTACTTGCTTAAAGGTTTTGTGTCAACACCTATCATTCCGGAGAATACTGCACCGAGGGCTCATGCTCCAGCGCTGATATTGCAAACTTTTACCACTGCCATGCTTTACTGTAAACTAGACTCTACCAGTCTTGCCCCCCAAGCAGTTATCTGTCTTGCCTTGTGGGCAACTTGCAGTGGGAGTCACATCAGAGCCCCCGAAGAAGGTCAAGTCTCTCTGACTGTCACTGCAGTTTTGTTTTTGTTTCTTTTTAATTGTTTTTGTTTTTCATTTTTATTGTTTATCTGAAAATATAGGCAGTACAAAAAAGGAAATTACTAGCAAACATTTCTTTTACTAGCTTGCTGTGTTTGGCCTGTTTTAACCTTTTAGAATTCTATATAGATAGCCTATAGAAACTGCAATATTGGGATCTGGGCATAAATTAGATCTTGTCATTCCATTTAATGGCCATTGGCTACAATGGGAAAGTAGCTAAGCTGACTTTGCAGTGATTGGATGTTGACAGTTGTTGCTTATCTGTAATTGGTTGCAACCTGTGCAGTACTTGTAAAGACAATGGAGTGATGCTTTCAAGTGATAATCAAAAACCAAACTCACCGGTAAACTGTGTTAAATGTTGCACCAAAATGTTTTACGATGCACATCTTTCAATTGAAAACACGCTTATGTTGCATTTTATCGGGTACTAGTCTTTTTTGTTGTAGTGTAGTGTAGTGGTTGTAATGTTTCACAACCAGTTTTTCCCGGCTGTCTTTCGGTTGGTTGTTCACGAGGGGTCGCAACTTTTCGAACAGCACTTGAACGCACCAGTAGTGTTTGCTGGACTCGTGCTGCCGACTCTCAGCAGCTACAACAATGAGTGCGAGCAGAGCTTGTTCGGCTAGTTTGAATTGAAGTTTTCTTCAGTGAAACTGCCCGTAATATTTTACTACATGTGCTCTCTGGGTGAGTCTCCGCTCTGGGTTGGTCAGCAGTCGCGTTGCTTTTCACATTCTCGCATCAGAAAAAGAAGGAAAAAACGCAGTGAGAGAAAGATGATTGACTTCACTGCGCCCACTTCTGATCCGCTATCGTGAAAAGTGACATGGCTGTGTGTTTGATTAACTGCCTTTCCAATGTTTTTCCTTTTGACAGGTTTCCAAAGCACTGTATTAAATGGAGCTGGAGGACCAATGGTGGAAAGGACAACTTGCTGCAGATATTTACCAGGCGCTGCGATACAAAGTGAGTCATACCGGGTCATTTATGTGGTGGCTGCTAAAAATGAAAACGATGCAAAAACTATGAGAAAGGTTACCTGAAGTATCATCCTTCACATTTATCAATAACTTCTTGTGTCGTGCTGTTTCACATTTTGATACTGAAACAGCATTGCAAAACAGTAATAATGAAATCTGAGTTACTTTTGAAAACTTTATTGATTCTTTATTTTAAAAGGCATAGTCTTGTCTTTGCCCACTTTGAATTGCTTGCTGTTGGAGTATTTTCATAGGACTACAGCAGAATAAACCCAAAGTCCAGTTTAGTTACAATGAAAGATGTGTTTTTTTTGAAATCTCAAAACACAACATGTTGTCCCATAGGAGCTCAAGTTACCGTCCTTCAAAGGTCAGTCCCCTCAGCTCAATTTGAGGCGATACTTCGCCGACCTCATAGCCATCATCAGCAACCGCTTCAGGCTCTGTCCCGCAGCCAGGCACCTGGCCGTCTACCTGCTGGACCTTTTCATGGACCGCTATGACGTCACGGTGCAGCAGCTTCACATGGTCTCGCTCTCCTGTCTTCTTTTGGCCAGTAAGTGTGCAGCTGACCTCACTTTTCAACATGTCTAACTAGTAAGTGTCCATACTGGTGTGACAGATTGTGTGATTGTTCTTTGCTTACAGGTAAGTTTGAGGAAAGGGAGGACCGGGTGCCAAAGCTGGAAACACTAAACAACCTGGGTTGCATGAGCTCCATGAACCTGGTCCTGACCAAGCAGGGTTTACTGCACATGGAGCTGCTCCTGCTGGAAACTTTCCAGTGGAACCTGTACCTCCCTACGGCAGCTCATTTTACAGACTACTACCTCTCTATTGCGGTCCATGAGGGAGATCTGCATGATGGTTGGCCTATGACATGCCTGGAAAAGACTAAACTATACATGGCCAAATATGTGGATTACTTCCTGGAGGTTTCCTTGCAAGGTACCATGCATTTTAGAAGTATTTGTGCAGTGTAGTCTGGCCTATCAGCATTATCAGTTTCTAGTGGAGCTGATAACGTAGATTTTTCAGTTATCTGAAGATCCTCAAAGCCTATCCAGATAGCAAACAGTAGTTGAAACAGTTAAATCAGCATTCGTCTGTCAACCTACATTTAATTGAATCAACGTTGAATAATGTGTTTAGCATTAATCAACCAGTTTTGCACTTTCTATTAATACTGAAACAGCACTGACATCATGGCTGATGTTCAGTGGGACTTCACTGGTATTTCAACAGAACAAATTACTAATAATACTTTAAAATATTGTATTGCATCATCTACAGTTAACTATTAAATATCTAACCTTAAACATTAGGCTCTAACATGTAAATACCAATGTTACATCATTTTAAAGCAGGAATTCCTTTTTGGTGAATTCACTTGTACATTTTTTCATATGTTAGATTATATGGCTTCAGAACTGAAGCCATGCCTTAAATCTTTGTGGCGCAGATTCAACATGGTGCTGAAAACAATCCACAGAAATTTTAATCCATGTTGACATGATGGCATCACACAGTTACTCCATGGTGCAAATCTCCTGTTCCACCACATTTCCTAGGCGATCTAATTCACTTAGATCTGGTGACTGTGGAGGTCATATAAGTACCATAAACTCACTGTGGTGTCCAAGAAACCAGTTTGGCATGATTTGAGATTTGTTACATGTTACTGTTTTAGCTGGGAGCAGCTATAAAGGGATGGGTACAGTCAGCAACTTTACTCAGGTAGGCTAAACAATCCTAAATTGGTAGTAAGGGTCCCAAATTGCACCAAGGACATATCTGCGACACCATTAAACCATCACTGCAACAACAGTTGAGACTCATTAAACCAAGGGAATGTTTTCCCAGTCTTCTATTAAGAAAACAGTAACTGTTTCCTGTTCTCAGTTGGCAGGAGTGGCACACGGTGTGGTCTTCTGCTGCTGTAGTCCATCTGCTTCCACTTTAAATGTATTATGCATTCAGAGATGCTCTTCTGCATGCTTTTGTTGTATCAAGTGGTTATTTGAGTTACTGTTGCCTCTTAGAGATGGTCACATGTGAAAATCCCAGTAGATCAGCATTTTCCGAAATATTCAGGGCAGTGTTTATGGAACCAATTCCAACAATTACGCCACATCCGAAGCCACAAGAGCTCAAAAAACATTTACCACCGTTTACCACACCCCAGCTCAGCACCTACACAGGACAAATGTGCAGTACTCCATGTGATTGCATGATTGGATATTTGCATTAACAAGCCGCTGAACAAGTGTACCTAATGAATTGGCCAGTGAGCGTATGAATCAATGTAATTCCAACAGCAATGACATCACACTTTCAGGGTTTTTCAATATTTTAACATAAATCCAACATTTGTATAGCACTAAAATCTTAAACTCTACGGTAATGAGGATTTAGATGAAAAGTTAACATTTTTTCAAAGTTGTCTTGTATCATTGAGGGAAACTTTTTTTTATTTTTTTATGTTTGTTTATTTCCATTAACTGCTTATTTTAAACATTTATGCCTACACACTTTGGATAATAAGGAACTGCCAGTGAAAAATAACAGTGGCCACCCACGAAATTTGTGCTTTGAGCTTGCTTGGCCAATTTATTAAAGGGAAAATGTTCTCTAATTATCATTAATGAATAGTAAGAAAATACCTGTTCTTTATGTGTTTATCCGTCTCAAATTAATTTGAATCCTAAAATAATACTGTATAACAGCCGCAGTAAATGCAGTCTAAATGCTACTTTCTAAGGCTATATAGCGTTAGCAATAATTTGGCTAGTTTTATTTTATCTGTCATAGTTGGATTCTACATGCTAATTTAGATGAATTGAATAAGAAACTTACTTTATAGTGTTGGTTCTATGTATATTTGAATGTTTCAGTCTGTTATTTTCAGTTATCGATAGGTTACTGAGAAAAAACGTTCAATTTTTGCATTAGTTAAGGCTAGCAAAGGCTGGCTGTCTCAGTATTTAGCTTAGCACAGATGTTTTAGGTCTGTCTTTTGAAATGTCTTTGAAAGTAGCTTTGATGCCCGACTGTTTAGCAAACTAGTGTATTTCCTGTTAAGCCATAATGCAGTTACTGTAGCAAATCTCAGTTTTTAAATTCAATTTTGGATATAATGTCTGTTTTCATGGGAAAAAAAGTAAAAATTATTTTTATTTTTTGTCTCCTCAGATCATGTGTTTTTGTGTTTTGCACCTTCACTGGTGGCTGCCGCTTGTGTGGCCGCCTCACGCCTGATCCTCCACCTGTCCCCTACTTGGCCACCCCGACTGCAGCACCTCACAGGCTATGCATGGGAGAACCTAATCCCGTGCACAGAGAAACTGCTCATGTGTGTATCTAACATTAAGCTTGCACGAAGTTGACTTGTATACATGCTGAATATGAAAGTGAATTCTCAACACAGTTGATTAAAATGACTTGGGGACAGTTAGGTGCTGCGGTTCAGTTTTGAGAGTGTTTTGACCCTGATGCCTCACAATGGCACAACAGAACAAAAGAAGCCAAAGCATAACAGAAGCACACAGTAGCATACACATTTCACCTTACACATACAAGAGATTGACATCAGCACTCGGTGTGCAGCATTGGCTCCTTTAGCTAATCAACAGTGCAACTCTTTGTCCCTTCTTTCCACAGTGCACATGACAGTGACGTGAAAGAGGCCAGCAAGCAAAAGTGTCAGCAGCCCAACCAGCAGCAGCAGCAGCAGGGTCAGACAGTTTACCACGCCTCAGCTCAGTACCTCAACCGAACAAATGCGCAGTACCCCCAGCAAGCACCACAGCCAGTCACAGCCCCTAACCACATGCCTGGCTCCTACCTCAGCCACTCCACTGCCAACGGCCCCCAGAGCATCAACAGCCAAACGATCTCCACGTCGCTGGAGCCAAAGTCTAACGTTCCCAACAGGGCATTCCAAGTCAGCATGCACTACTCCTGCACTGCTCCGTGCTTTGACAGATGATTGATTACAAGGTTTAGTCGTTTTGGAGGAGGTTGAGTTAAGATACTGCGATCCATTTTACTGGATCAGAACAGGATGAAAAGGGAGGGGGAAGAAAAAAAATCTTGTTTTTAATTTGAAGAGTCTTGATGAGATTGGTGCAGCACTTTGAATCAAGTACGCAATGTGCAATATGCCTAGTCTGCTGTAGTTTTCTTATTTGTTTTCCAACATGGTTCGGGTAAGAATGTAGTTGTGAATTACCTATTGGCACAGTTTGCACCCTGTACCCACTAGTGTTACTGCGTAATTTAGCTACAGACCAAAAGTGTCATATTCAGTTAAGCCAAAATATTTCAGAAATACTATATGTACAGTTACTTTGTGCCTTTAGCCATTGTGACTATTAGTATAAGTTAAAACTGCAGTAACAAAAGGGGATTGACATTGTTTTGTAGTTGACGTGAAAGTTAACATTTCTGTAGCTTTGTGGGTTTTTTCCACAAAAACTATTTTTGTTTGTTTGTTTGGATGAATGTCATTTGTAAGAAAAGGAAATAATATACTCCCCTAGATGTCACGATGTGCAGTACTGGCAGAGTAAATACTCTCCTGTGGATGGAGGACAGAGTGCATTCTACGATGATAGTTTTAAATAAAATATAAACCTGTGTTAAAGTGTGATTCTAGTCCAGTGGATTTGTTGCAATACATGTCATTAAGTGTAAATGCTGCTTGCATAACTACAACTTACCGTCACTTCTGATTTAATGTGCAGCATGTGGTGTAATCATGTAGGGAAAAACTAATTTCTGAGTTTACTAGAAAAATGTGACCACCTTTATTCTTCAACACAGCCTGAACTTTTTTACGCAGCCTTCTTGTAATTTCTTTAGTCTTTGGGAATATTTCTCCACGCTTCTGGAAGGAGCCAACATTCATCCAAGCTCTTCTTTGGATGTTGGCTGCCTTTTATTCTGTTCTTTGTCGAGATGATCCTACACCGCTTTAGTAATCTTAAGGTCTGGGCTCTAGGGAGGCCAATCCATGGTTGAAGGTGTTGCATTGCTTTTATTGTATTGCAGTATGTTGGGGATCATTGCTGTTTTAAAAAAAAAAAAACAGCAGTTTTTGCCAATCAGATGCTTTCCAGACTGTACTGGATGGTTGATCATAATCTGATGGTACTTTTCTCCAATCTTAATTTAATCAGTTTTGATAGGATCCCCGACAGCCTGGCTCATATGCAGCTTCAAACCACGACAGAGCTTCCACTATGTTTTACAGTTGTAGACACTCACTGTTGTAGCTCTCTCCTGACATCTTCTGTACGTATGTATGACCATAATTTAGATTAGATTGATTCATCACTCTATAAGACTGTTTTGTATTTACACTGGTTCTCGGCACAGTGTAATTTTGCATACTTTAGCATTTCCTAAAGAAAAGAAACACGGTGATCGTTCTCCTGATGAAGAACGATCACCGTTCTTCATCAGAACGGTGATGAAGAACCGTGATGAAGAACCTCTGAAACCTCTGATGAGGTTTCAGAGGTGCTCAATGAAACCTCTGATGAGGTTTCATTGAGCAGTAGATGGGTGAACGGAAAGTCCTGTGTCAGGTCTGTCTAAACTGTTTTTAAAGACACACTGCACACTTGCTGATATGTGCCAAGTTCCCAGTTGAAAGATCTTTGAGAATCATCTTGTTCCTGCAAAAATGATATCTTATGTCTGTCAGACTTTTGTCTGGTATCTTTGGCATTTTCCAAAGATTCAAGTGACGAGACTGGAACAAATGATGTAAATTTATGATAGTTTCAAGTAACAAAGTGCCTAAAGATGTTATTTAAAACTGATTCTTTGCTGAGATGTCAGTAACAGGTTAACAAATTATTTATAGGTCATTGTCAAGTGACTTTATCTTAATTATATTAATTGTCCCTAGCAGCTGACTGCTCCACGCTAAATTTTAGCCATTCAGTCAGAAAACCCACAGAGTGATGTCTTTCTTTATCTGGGGCACAAAGAGACACTTTTAGAAGCATGTAATTAAGAAACATATTAGAGATGCACGATGCTGTAAAGGGTTCTGTTTGCACACGGAGAAAAGTCAAGACGGTTGCTACTCCCATCATGGCTGAGGAGCCTTGTGGCCTGGATGCCGAAACAATGGTTTTAAACAATTGTATCATGAAATCTTCCAAGAGAAGGCCAAGGCCTCAGTCCATGACCTTAAGTTTAAGATAGGTTGGCTACAAAATCGCATTCTGCTGAAAAAGAAGAAAATTCATTTTTAAATGACCAAGTCCTGGACTTAACAGAAGATAAATATAACATGAGACATTCTGTTTGTCCCAGAGTTAGGAAAGAATTTTTAAAAGAATTTCAAAAAATTATTTCAAAAATGTTTAAGTTACACATGACCAATAGCTTAAATACGTGAAACGGCATGTAGCTCAATGAAGCAGAATATGACAAAATAAATGCGTTCAAGTGAAAAATTTATCTGACACCAAAACAATTACTTCAGATGAGCAAAAGCAGAGTTTAAAAATGGCTCACGTGATGCAGTAAAAACATAATATTAAGTGGCACTTGTGGCTCAGTATAAGAGTGTAAAGTCTACTGATAAAACGTCTGAGTGTGTGTTGTGTAGGATCAAAATAATCAATTAACATGAGAGAACAGGCATTTCTCTGTTAGACAAGTGTGTCGCGATCCCATAGAGACGTTTCCCGTATTATAATTTTCCAACATCAGACTCAGATCTATAACATCCCTGGTGCCAGTCTGCTTTCCTTACTCCATTATCATTTGTTTAACATTGACAC
>VURO01011718.1:31254-43837 GCA_015108175.1 Pelvicachromis taeniatus
CATTGACACAGCATCCTGGCGGCAGCTAAAAGGAACAGACAAGCTGTGAATGAAAGCATTTCTTTTATGTCTTTGATTTTAGATCCTGAACACACACACGTCGGTTATGCTTACATTGAGTTTCACACCTTTTACGATACGTTGGATACATTACAGCCATTTTCTGAAAAGACAACCCACCGTCTGCAGAGGGCAGTGTGTGCCACATTTCTCTTCTGTATTCTCCCTTGTGGTCTATAAAATCATCTTTATCACATCAGACAATGGACCGAGTAATATCCTAAACACGTCAGTCAGGTATTCAACCGAACGTTTGCTTTAAGCTGCCCTTTAAAGTTATACAATTATGTGGTTAAAATGCAACTACAAATGTTAAGCTCTAGGCTAAGATTTAAAACCACTCTCTCATTGCTTACATACACACTAAACCAATTTGGTTTCCTTTCACTTCCACGTTTTTATTTATTAACCTCAGAGTCTTTAAAGAAAACCCTAATTACAACAAGTTCCTGTTATAAAACAATGTGGTCAAGCCTGACTGAAACAACGCTTCCAAATAAACCTCTGAAGCATGTCTTCCTGCATGTCGTGATGCGGCAAACCTACAAAAATAGAATTTCCGATCTAGGCTGTGGGCTGCAGAAAGCTTCCTGTGGAGGAGGACATAAAGTGACGTAAAGTCTTCTTGCTCTTTATTTGTTACTTCCTCTACTAATCTGTGCATGTAAATTCACCAGAGGTTTTACAACCCAGTTTTATCCTACTCCTTAGATTATATCCACCCATGTTTTTGCATAAAAGCTGTGACTAACTCAGACACCTTTTTTCTTTTATGTGTTTGTTGTGTGGCCTTGTCATTTCAAGAAAGGGCAGAAAGGGTTTGTTAAATGACCTATTTCCTGTAGTAAAGTTGTATTTCCTGTGTTTAAACCCGTCAACCGTGTGATGTAATCCTTTTACAGTACAGGACTTCACCAATTTGTATTAGTGGTGGTGATGAGCCCACTGCACAGCAGGCCTGTCGAGCATGGAAAACACAGCACCTCTAATGAATTAACCAGACAGAGGGGGGCACGTGGATCGTTTGCATAATGTCTGAAATTGCCTGGTATTCTCCCAATTCTTCTTTCCCACAGTTTTTAAAACTGAAATTCTGGAATTGGAAATTGCACATTGTGAAAGTAAATCTTTTGAAGTCTGAGATTTTGAGTTGAGCCTAAATAAAGTCAGCAAACTCACTAGCAGACATTAAACCAAAGAATCTTCCACTGGGCTTTGTTTATTTGTTCAGTCCATTGGTTGTTTTGAAATGTGAATAGAATGAATAGAAATAGAATCAAGTGAAACATCCATCCATTCGCTTCCGCTTCTCCTTTTCAGGGTCGTGGGGGGCGCTGGAGCCTATCCCAACTGTCTTAGGGCGAGAGGCAGGGTACACCCTGGACAGGTCGCCATGGCCCACCACTTTGTGTCTGAGATGCTGCCATTCCCAATCACTTCAACTTTGTTACAATACCACTAACAGTTGACTGTGGAATATTTAGTAGTGAGGAAATTTCACGACTGGACTTGTACATCCTAGCACAGTACGACACAGGAATTCACTGAGCTCCTGAAAGCAACCCATTTTTTCACAAACACTAGGTGCTAGATTTTATACAGCTGTGAACATGGAAGTGATTGAAACACCTGAATTCAATCATTTGGATTCAATACTTTTGGCAATAATGTGCATAAAAAAAATCTTTTACGGCAGAGTTTTATCTAAAATATACATCGCTCCTCCCTGAGCCTGGTTCTGCCAGAGGTTTCTTCCTGTTAAAAGGGAGTTTTTCCTTCCCACTGTCGCCAAAGTGTTTGCTCATGGGGAGGGTCATATGATTGTTGGGTTTTTCTCTGTATGTATTATTGTAGGGTCTACCTTACAATGTAAAGTGCCTTGAGGCAACTGTTGTTCTGGTTTGGTGCTATATAAATAAAATTGAATTGAACTGAAAGGAAAAGGGCTTCATCCTTCTACATGTTATACTACTACCTACTGCATGTTGCATATACTTACCGGCCAATTCATTAGGTACATTTTGCAACTGGGTTGGACTCTCTTTTGCCTTCATAGATTAGATTAGATTAGATTAGATTAGATTAGATTAGATTAGATTAGATTAGATTAGATTAGATTAGATTAAATTTATAGACTGATCCAACTACATGCTGGGAAACATTCCTCAGGGATTTTGGTGCATATTGATATAATACCAACACACACATTTCTCAGCTGCATATGCATGATGCATATCTCCCACTCTACTGAATCTGCAACACGGTGTCTGTGGAGGCCATTTGAGTACAGTGAACTCATTGCCATGTTCAAGAAATCAGTTTATGGAAAGCTGAGAAAATATAAATGCCATTACAGCTCAACCAGCAGCTTGTTGGCACAGCAGATACACGTTTTTATTTTGTTTACGCCAAATCTGACCCTACTATCTAAATGTTGCACCACAAAATGAAACTGTTAAACAACGTCTTCTCCAGTCTTGTACAATCTTGGTCAGCCAATGTTTAGTCTCAGTTTCCTGTTCTTAGCTGAGAGGAGTAGCACTCAGTGTGGTTTTCTGCTGCTGTAGCACATCTCCGACAAAGTTCATGTTGTGCCATGTCCACATGACTAAATGCTGATTAGATAGTTGCATTAACAAGCAGCCAAACCGATGTACCTGATGAAGCAGCCAGTGATTGTATGACATGTCTAATATATACTGCAATCTGATAAAGTAAGTGGCTCCTTCCTTAACTACACTACAAGGATAATAAGAGTGTGTTATAAACAGAAACACCACTTTCACAACCCCATGCTGCAGAAGCCTCCTGTTACCCTTGACTGGATTTCAGAAAGATTCACAAGAAAACATTTTACAGTAATCAAACAGGAAAGCAGCGCCCACAGTTTCAGTACAGAGAGTTTGGGACAAACATTTTTCAGATGGGTGTTGTTCATGAGTGATAACATGGGGAACAAAAACTGATCTTGTTGAGTGTTGCACAACAGCACAGAGTAACTCTTTCAGAATGGAGGTGAGACTAATGCATAACTGGTTTTGACCAAAGCAGTAGAGAGGTCTGTGGTTGAAAAATTGGTTAGCAAACAGGAAGAAGTTAGAAAAATAGACAAATAAAAATAAAGAGCGAGCTCCTCTGACAGAATCAAGTCATTCTTTGGCGCTGAAGTCGTATCTGCTCCCTCAGGGCAGACAAACGAAAGCTCTTGTTTCTCCACGTCTCTGTTCACAAGAAATCAACAAGGGGAGATGAGGGTGAGGACTGCTTGCTCCCAGGCACACGTTGCAACACACTGCAGTGATTCATGTCGTTTGGCTGAAAACGCACTTTTGCATTTAGAAAGACAATTACAAAAGACTGAACGAGTTTAACAAGAGAGATTTGTCATTTTAGCTGAAATGAGCCCAAATGCATTCACACAACAACAAAGACAAATCCCTCCTCTTGCTATTCTAGTCCTAGCTGCAGTACATGTAGTTATAAAGCATTCGTGAGAAAACCAGAGGTGGAAGAAACTAGCAGATAATTTATTTTAATTCACTTGTCAAGTTTTCAGTATGTAAACAGGCCTTTAATCGAGTTACAATTCAGGTAATATGATTAATTATCTAACAGTAATCAACGGAGAAGAAAACGGTTTAAGGCAGTCAAGTGTTATCTAAAGTATCCTGAGTATTTAATGTTAAATTTTATTAAAAAAGTACCAAAAAATACTTTTTGGTACTTTTTGTACCAAAAAGTGTCAAATGTAATTAGTAAATGAAACAACAAGGAAAAGAGGTTTTTCCTTGATACTGTACGAGTGCAATAGACAGACTGTGTCAACTGCACACAGCCTAATAGACTAACTAATACCAGAATCCAAAAGTGATGTTATATGTCATTTGAAAAGGCCGTTAGAGGAACTTTTTGGCACTTCAGCATCAGCTTCATTTTTAGTCCTTGAGGTTATCACTTGACTTCACAGTCAAAGAATGACTCGTGGTTGTCACATGAAACATGAGACTGTCACAGCCGGTTAATTAAGTGTTATCTTGGCGGCATTCTGATGCCTGAGGCATTCCTCAGAAAGATACAGTACTGTGAAGATTTAAAGTACCAACAGGAGGTAGCTTACCCTGCTGAGAATGGATCTTATCAGTGCACTTTTAGGGCCACCCACATCTGAACGCTATAGTGTGAAAGTGACTCCTTTGTCTCCATGCATTAGCCAAAAGCAAAACTCAAACAAGCAAAGTGGATACTGGCAACAAGGCATTAGAGAGATCCTGAACTGTCATTAAGTATGCCTGTAACAAGCATTTTGTATCAAAAATGTCAGTAATTTTATCTCAGAATGTTTGTGTTTGTCCATTATATTTATAACTTGGGGAAAGTAATGTAATAACTGTTAATCATTTCTGCCAGAGTCTGAGTGGTGATTCTATACATACAGCTTTTATGTCCTTTTTAAATTTTTACATTAATTTTTTGCTTTGCTCATCTGTGGTACAGACATGTGTGGTTAAGTTATCTGGTTTTGCTTATTATCTTCACTACTTTATATAGTTTTATATATGAAATAAAACCTTATACATATACATGTAACAAAGATAAATACATATGTGTATTGTTTATCTCCCTTGCAAGCTACATAGTCAAGCTAAATAGAAACCTGTTCAGTTTTAAAGACAACCAAAACTTAAACTGTAAACCATGATTTGGATGTTTTTGTGGAATATCATAATGTTGGTATCGCCAGTATTAATGACCATAAAAGGTATTGCTTTTTATCAATAATTTGCAATCCCAACTCACTAGTCTGTCACAGGGCTAACACACATAGACAAACAACCAGTCGCACTCACATTCACACCTACGGGCAATTTAGATTTTCCAATTAACCTATGCCCATAAATTGCATGTTTTTGGACTGCGGGAGGAAGCCGGAGCAAACACGGGGAGAACATGCAAACTCCACACAGAAAGACCCCAGCCTGATGGTGGAATTGAACTCTGGACCTTCTTGTTGTGAGGCAACAGTGCTAACCACCATGCCACCGTGCTGCCCATTTATATTATTCTGTATATAACACAGGAATGATTTCCAACATCCACAAAACATTTTAAAATTACAAATAAAATTTAACATGAAGTTTAGCACTACTTGCTGTAGGGTCCATGCAGGGTCCTGATGATCGTCCAAAATGCCTTTGACTTTACTTGAATGAATTGACGTTTGTTTAGCTGTATCTCTGTGATATTTAATTACTTTATTTCTAATTCTTTATATTGCACTTAGTGGCAACTCAAATAAAATTCTGTGGCGGGCACAAATTTTTATGACTATTAAGGGATTGTGTATATATATATATTCTATGATTGATCAATATAATTATAATCAATATTTAAGATATTGCTTTAAAAAATACCAATAACCCAGAGGGGTTTCAAGATGGTTGTTAAGTGACAAGGTCTGATTCTGCAGGCTTTCTAATAGCTGATGAGATAGAGCGTGCCAAATTAATTCTATTACACAGTAAAAAAAGTTTTTTAGTTGGCTTGGAGTTTCAGAGCTCACTTGGACTGTGTGAGACAGAGTGTTAAACCCTCCACATGGCTCCACTGCTTCTATAATCCAGTGTCACTAGCTAGCTAAACATTAGAAGCTATTACAATTAATGTTTTTTAATGTGAAGATGACGTAAATGTCAGCCTCAATAGTAGGTTGGCAAGCTACATTGTAGCCACAGTTGCACTGACAGAGGCAAGGCTGCCGGACACCAGTAGGCAAACATGGGTTTAGTATCTTTCCCAAGGAAACTTGGCATGTAGAGGAGCCTGGGATCGAGCCACCGACCTTCCAGTGAGGAGGTGACCCGCTCTACCACCTGAGCTACAGCTACAGCTACAGTCGTCCCACTTTAAGAATGTAAAATCAAACAAGTTGTGTCTACACAGTGAAACAAAAGGGCTTTATACTGTCCTGAGCTAAGCAGTATTCAGTACATTTGATGTAATATTGTTAAAAGGGTGGTTTAGTTTTAGTGATAGTTCCACTTACAGATTAAACAGGGATCACAGCGGGACATTACACTCAAACAAAAAGGAAAAACAAAATGCCAGTTACACTTTAATGCTCAACAGCAATTGATCCTCCTCGAGTTTTATCAGCTCATACACACTTTACACACACTGGGGGATAAAAGACGTGAAGTTCTAAAAAAATATATTCTCTTTCATATTGCATGTTTAGATGATGTATTTGGCGCAACTGGATTCAAAAGACAGATAGTACAAATACAAGCCAATACAAATGTATACATATCATCGAGATCTTAGCAGTCAATTGAAAAGAGATGTAGGCGCCTGATATGTTGCACTGTGACTGTGGCTTTAAAAAGTTTGCGGCTGTGATCTGAGAAATGTCAGCCCTGTATTTATGATCGCTTCATTTCAAATAACTGCAGGTATTTCTGCAGTAAATCCACTTCAGGCATGGATAAAGTAACTATCTTGTGATATTATTTGTTCAGCCAAATATTGTTCCATACATTTTTACAGTAGTTTTCCAGTACTTTGTCTATTCTTTTTTTTTATAATCTGTTAAAAAGCCTAAATATACATTTATTGTTATGCAATCAATGCAATCAACTGCACTTGATATCCAGCACAGAAAGGACAGGAGGGTGGTGACAAGAAATGTTCAGGTTTCAATAAACTTAATCAAGAGAATATGTTTGAAAAAAAAAAACACATTAAAAAATTTGGAATCAAAATTACTTTTATAATCCTCTCTAACCCTATATAAGTGGGATTTGGTGTAATCTAAATGTGAGCACAGATTGCATTCCAAACTGCACTGCCCTGTGCTTATTTTAGATATTGCATAACAATGTTTCATAACCAGAAAAATAATAAATAAATCTGAAAACAGACAGGATATTCATTATGTGATAAAAATCATTTCAAGGTCAAATCATTGAGTTGAAAAAATGTCAAAGGCTTGAGTTCTTTACAGTGATACTATCCATGATAACGTGTCTCTTTGTTAAAACTCGTTCTCTTTGTGCATTGTGCATGCTGTGCAGCATGCACAGACAGAAAACGTGTAGTTTTCTGTCAGAAAACGTGTAGTTTTCTGTCTGCTGTAGAAAACTACACGTAAAATAAACAAAGAAGCCTGATTTGTATGAGAGCACTTCACAAATCCAGTGGTCTGAGGCAAGGCAATTTTTTAATTCATCCTTTATGTCTCATTGGAAACAAAAACAAACACAAATAAATTGGGATAACAGAGGCTACACTACACATGAATACTGAATAATCACACTTACGACAGAATTAAAGGATATGAAAGTTGCTAAGTGCAAGAGATGTAATTTAAAGACAGACTGACAAATGATCTTCACCACTATTTTTGCTTGTATTCATGAGAAAAGCTACTCACTTGTATGCACAACTACCTTGGAAGTAAAGTCTTTGTGTTCTAGCCCCCATTTCGTATTTCTTCTTGCTTCTATAAGGGAGAGAAAACAAGAAAAGCAACAAAAAAAGAGAAGATGAACCTTTTTCAGGACCATGGTCAGCTCAGGGCTCAGTTGAGACCTTGAGTCATTACGACTGAGAGAAATGTCTGCAATTGCAGTCTGGAAATGCATGAAAACATTTTTTTTTTTTTTAATCCATCTAAAATAATTTTATGCTAGATGAATATTCAATTAATGATATAACTATGACACATATTGTGCTGTTTATATGTTAAAATGATGTAAGCTGCTAACATATAAAATAAAAAAAATAACTATAGCAATGTAAGGTGCAACAATGTATAGACACAACTGGAGAAAAAAGTATAGTATTCTTTTCGGGTATTTTTCCCTTTCGATTCGGTTCCTCTTTTAACGCGTGTTTTGATTGGCTCTCTGCGACGCTTGTAACCAATCAGCCTCCGCCTGCTATGGAGGAAGGAATAAATGCAAGATGGCTCCTCATATAAAAACAGTCTTCTGGGTCGTCCTCAACGTGCAACAAAATAACTCTTTAAATCTTATCAGGTTAAAATATTTATCTGCGAAGAGTTCTGAGGGGTGAACTGGGCTTTATATTAATGGGACTTGGTGATATTTTGTGGAAGAAGACAGCAGAGAGCCGACAGGGGCAACTTTGAAGACATGAATTGGTTGTGAACTCGCTCTCTTTGGTAGACATAAGCACACTGTTGGGGCCTCGGCTAGCTAGCGGTAGCTGCTAGCTAGCTAATGACTCTGTCTGCTGTTATCTGTCGCACTGGAAACAGCGTAGCAAGAAAAGTTCCAAGTTGTCGGGTGCCTGTTGGATGTAGGACGCTGAAGTTCCACAATAACTGACCATGGCTGTATCGAGGTAAGATACGTCTGTACTAGCTCTGTTGATCTATCCCAGTTTTTTGAGCTATTAGCTAGCGTGCTTGCTAATACCTCCTAGCTTTTGATTGGGAAGAGAATGGCATGGCGACGGCTGACAAACGTTAGCAAGTGTAATGTTGCAGTGTAAATTGGTCGCCACTTGTGATCGCCCTCGAAATGTTCTGTAAGTTTGGGCTCGTGTTCACTTTCAGGTGCGACATTAAAATACATCCCGGTGCTCTGTAACCCTCTGCTGATGCCCTGGCGTTAAGTACAGGTTAATTAACGTTGCTGTGGAGTTATGTCTGGAAAGCTGCTTTGCAAAAAAGAGATGCCACCACTGGCTAGCCGCCTCTGGATATACAACCAGTTAGTGTCAGTGTCCGGAACAGTTGCACCTGTTATTCTGCCGTAAATGTATTCCAGATTTTAAACAGTCACCAGATTGTGAAATTACAGTGTGTTGATGCTAACAAAATTCTGTATACGTGAATATTACCTTCTTTTTTTTTTGTCCTGTCATAATTAAAAGACCACGTGGTGGATGTTAGAATACACTCAGGTGTAGTACAGCTATAGTTTGTTGGGGATTGTTGTTTGTTGTTATGTTGGTTCTCTTGTACTGAATACTTCATGGCTCCATGTATAGCCGAATCTACGTCCAGATTTCTGATCCAGCCCAGCAAAGTTTCCATATAGATAAAGAAGATCCTTTATGAAATTGCTTAACAAAACACAGAGATGGCAGGGATAATTTTGACTTAAGTGTGTTTCAGAGGAAAGCTTAGTTTTCATAACAGCACACTAAACAGGGGTCACATAGGAACAGTGCGCACACAGGGGGGGAAAAAACGGGGGAAAAGTCCTTCATGCATCCTCTGCCTTCAGAGTTCATTACACACAGAGTGAATCATGAAAATCACACACCCACATCTGAAAGATTTAAAAAGAAAGGCCCACTGCAATCCAATACAAATGCTGCATTGGAAAAGTTATGAAAGTAAAGGCTCCACTAATCTCTAGCCACTTCTCTAATATTTAACCAGTTACGTTAATATTAGAAATTAGAAGTCACATTTCAATGATAGTTGTTTTTTCCAGTCCAAATTTTAAAACTGATTTTTAGAGACAATCGATTTCTTTCAAATTGTTGTAAACAGAATTTAAAAAATTCTTGTCGAGTCCACGTGGTGTGTGTGTATGTTCATCTCTTGTCCAGATTAAGTGTTTGTAGAACCTGAAGGGATATCTGCACATCCCTAATCCACTTCACTTTATTAATAGACTGCTAATGACCTTGGTGAAGGACTGGAATCATTAGTCAGGTTACCTGGGTGCAAAGCCAAGAAAATAAAATGGTGACAGCTCCTCTTTTAATTATTTTACATCTTTAATTCTTTGCACTGTAGAGCATCAAAAACGGATGCACTGATTGTAAAATTCCATGATTATGCAGATTTAATTCATTATTTATTTATTTTTTTTATTTAACATTGTGTAATTTGTTGACTGGACAGTGGCTGTCAAGAAGGTCAACATTGATGTTCTACTGACTAATCTTAACCTTGATTTGTGTTTTGTTTTTGTGTGTGTGTTCCTTGTAACCTGTCTTTAGACTAGACCGATTATTTATCCTGCTTGACACTGGAACCACACCAGTAACCAGGAAAGCAGCAGCCCAGCAGCTTGGAGAAGTGGTCAAACTCCACCCACATGAACTTAATAACCTCTTATCAAAGGTGTGTATTTTCATACATTGTGATTAGCTGTGACGGTTGTCACAGCTATTTCAGTTTCTGTATCGATGCCAGGAAAAAATATTTTTCTGCTCGATAGCCTTTTCAATAACACAATGGGGGAAAAATTACCTTTTTTTGCACACACGTGTGTGTGTGTGTGTGTGTGTGTGTGTGTGTGTGTGTGTGTGTGTGTGTGTGTGTGTGTGTGTGTGTACACACCTTCATAGCAATAAGGTATACATATATGAAAAATATTTTGAGAATCTCCTGTTCAAAAAAGTGCAAAAAATGTGCAAAAAAGAACACGTTTTTATTTTTAAGTTGTTTGTGATAGTGCAATGCTTCTGGTGACTTGACACCAAATTTGCTTTTCATGTTTGCCGTCCAAATAGAGTTGTTAATGTAGACTGCAACTGTTTTTGTGTATTTGCTGGTGAAGTTTTTCTCAGCCTTACTTTGGGACTTAAAGAGGAACAGAAAACCCAACAGTTTTCGAATGCTGTTTGTTTGTTTTTCTAAACAACCCTATTGGCTATACCAGCCTGAGTATCCATGTGTGGAATATTAATAATGCCTTAAAGCGTCTGTGTTTCCAACCAGATTAATAGGCTGAGCTTCATTACTGCATAAAAACGATCCTATAGTCTTGAGCTTTGCAAGATTGTATGAGGTTTAACTGGGATGCTTTTATCTTCTCACAGTTTAAAATCATGTATATTAAATTAAAGTTGCAATGATGAATGCTCATTGTAAACATGGGCAGATTTTCAAATAACAATGTCAGAATATGTACAAGTAATTCCTGTGAGTCACAAGATCAGACTCTACATGTGTTTGTTTTTGTCAGCATCTTAAAATATCTTGGTTACACTACTTTGGCTTTACCTGTTCAAACATTCTGTTTTTGGGGGGCAGCCAATTGTACAAATACTCAATGCAATCTCTTTTCTGTCATTTATAAGGTCTTGACTTATTTAAGGAGTCCCAATTGGGACACCCGTATAGCAGCAGGCCAAGCTGTAGAAGCCATTGTGAAGAATATTCCTGAATGGAAACCGGCTCCAAAACCTAAAGAAGGTGAGCATTTGTGCTTTTTCATTAAAATACTTAAGTGATAAGTAGGCGGTATATGCATCACAATACTCAGCTGTTTTTGTGAAGTGAACTAATCTTTTGGTTAAACATGCTTATGAAAATGTTGAGACCACGTAGGTTTGCCTTATGTTTCATATCAGTTCATGAAGTGACTGTTTGGTGTGAAAGCTTACGTACTAATTATTAGGTGCTTAAGGGTCTAATTGAATACATTCTGGTTTAACACATGATGCCCTCTATTTGTTGTGGACTGGAAAAGATGCCTAAAGTAGGTATCCATGCCCCCAATTGATGCTTTTTGGTCTGTTTAGTTTCACACAACTTAATATTTTTGTAAAACAGTAAAATGTTGCATCATTGTCTTTTTGTCTTTGCAAGTTCTAACCTCTGTTGTTGTGTTATATGCTCTATGGTAATTTACCTACAGTTTGAATATTGTACCTTTCCTTTCATTTTCACTTAGTTACAGCCATATGAAATGACAATTTAATATTATGAAACTTTGTTCTGTATAGAGTCTTGTGAAGACCTGTCTCCAGAAGAAACATCTTGTGACCGGTTGAGTTTCTACCACTTTGACATCTCCCGCCTACTGAAACACGGGGCGTCTCTGCTGGGATCTGCTGGGGCCGAGTTTGAGGTGCAGGATGACAAAACTGGTTTGTAGTGACTTTTGAAATATTATTTCAGCTGCACTGGCATCTATACTGTTACACCCTCTCCCATGCACACACGTCTGAACCTGCACGGCCTCGTGTCAGAGCATATGTGACGTTTATCAAAGTGGAAGATTTTAAATCTGTATTTTCCTGCCTGTTTTTGTTTGTTTGTTTTTTTTCATGAGGAAAGACATTCTCTAATAGGTTTTTGCTTAAAAACAAAGACCATTGTAACAGGTTGAAATGTATTCTGACAAATGCTGGTTACACCTGACCAGTCAGACTGCTTTGTTATAAATTTGAATACAGTTTGAAAGGAGAAAGTTGCTCATTGTTATCTTTTGGTGGTCATTTGAATTTGAAGTTCCTGCGTGCGTCGTAACGCCTGCGTTCTCCTGTGTCAGTCGATGTTTCCCTTTGACCTGATTTCACTTCTCATACATGGTCTCATTTTACTGTTAGTTTGCTAAATTTAGCAAGTTCAGTGTGACATTGAACCATTTATAATACTGTCCATTGTTTATTTAATGTGGCCCCAACATAAATCTTTTTTTTTTTTTTTTTTTTTTTTTTTTTTTTTTTTTTTTTTTTTTTTTTTTTTTTTTTTTTTTTTTTTTTTTTTTTTTTTTTTTTTTTGTTTTTTTTTTTTTTTTTTTTCTTTTGT
>VURO01011721.1:2172-18140 GCA_015108175.1 Pelvicachromis taeniatus
ACAAAATTTAAAACCCCCCCCCCCCCCCATCAGACATGTAATCACATATTAAATATCCTTTAACTCCTACTAAACTTTTGCTGCTATTAGCTCGCTATTAGCCTGCATCATTGCTATATTGGTGATGACAATGAGGACATATGTCCTACATCATCTATGTGGCCAAAAGAGCTTGAGAGTAACCAAGTGCGTGTTGTTTTTATTTACCATATATCTTCCATTAATAGCCTGTCTCTTTTAAACGCCGTTTTCTAATAAACGCCGGTTTGAAAACACATTACGACAAATAGACCCCGGTCTCCAATAGTAGCCAGGCGACCTTCGACCCGGAAGTCCCTCTGCGCTGTCTTCTTCTTCTTCTTTTTAAATTTTATTGCCGTTTGGCAAACAACTGAATGGTGCATCACCGCCACCAACTGGTATGGAGTGTGACTGGAACGTTGCTCAAAAAAAAAAAAAAACCCACTCCGCGCTGTCATCGGTCCTCCCACGTCTCATCACTCGGCCAGCTGTTTCCAATCAGCCGTCATCTACGACCAGTGACATTTAACCTGGATGCAGCGACCATCAAAGAGGGATTATTACACTGAACTGGAACTGTCAGCCAGCGAACCTGCTATCTGTGATTTTCTAGTCTTTTACTTCCTCTTGAGGAGAGTCAGATACAAATGATGTGTCTGTGTTGAATCCATACATGTTATGAATGCAGCTTGGTAACCATGGTAACTTCTGGCTTAACAAACAAAAACCATAGTGGCATCCAAAGTGCTCACATTGAAGCTTAAAAATACAGAGTCCAGTTTTTCATATAACACAAATTTTCAGTATCACCCAGAACCAACATCCTAGCTTACTTTGTATTGGTCTGTGTCCTTTCACATTCTTTGTGCGATGATAAAACCGCATGCCGACTGTTGTGCAAGTCCTCTTGTTCATTCACTGACACATTGAGTTATTTATTAAGTTCCCTGAACCATTCCCGAGTAGTTTTATGTTGCATGTCCACATGTTGTGTACACACAGGAGTTGCTGACGCTGCTCTCGAGCGTGTACCTTATCTTTGACAACGTTTAAGTGTTAAATTCAAGCACTTGTCATAGTAACAGCCACGTCAGTGCTGGGACCCATTGTAATGAAGTGATCTGTTTTATTCGGAGACAAACAAGTGAGTGCCAGCCAGGAGAGAGTGCCATCCTTCCTTTGCACAGCGGCATCACTCCTCTAAACACTGATTGACGTGTTTACAAATCTGTCCGGGTTGGTAGCCGTGTGTTTAAGTTGCAATAGTTTGTGCTTTACGTAAATAAGAAAGGCTTTGCATGAAAAGTTGGTTTTGCCTCAGGGAGACTTTCAAGGTGAGGTTGAAATGTAGCATGGCCTCATACTGTAACTGGTCTCGATGTACGAGTGTGAACACAGATTAATGTGACCGTGTCCCTGCATGTGCATCGCAGGGTCAGATGTGCATGCCTGAGTCTGTTCAAACACAAACTCTAACACCCTCTTAAGTAGATGTCAGTGTTTATGTGGGCGTGTGTTTGTGCAGAGCTCATACACCACACTGACTAAAGAAAGAGGAGGAGGGGGGGGGAGGAATGTTCCCATGGAAGTGCTGTGAGCTCCATGATGCCCTCAATTTGTTTGGTTGCTCCTGTCAAGCTAATGAGGTGAGTGAGTGAGGGCGGCCCGGTGGAGGCAGAGGTCAGCCAAAAGCCAGCGCTGCCTGCCAGGCTGCTGTGCTGTGAGACTGTAGCCCAGGGCCCGACCGAGACTCTGGTCACGGCACAGCTCCCTGGCGAGGTTTGGCACACAGCGTGCCCATCTGCCACACATCAACACACTGCATGGCAAAGGCAGGTTTACACCATTGCATGAGTGGGCCACTTGTCCATGTAGAAAGTATGCATATTGGCACATCCCGTGAAGCACGCACACACACACACACACACACAGTACACACACACAGAGGCACACACTGTTCATTTTTTGGAGAGAATTTCTTCTAGCCCCCGCAAGACCGCCATCAGGGTGGACTGCCCCCACCAGCTGCCAGTATAGCACTCAGAGTGGATGCTTCAGTGCATGCATCAATATGAGCAATTCTTTTAATTATGGGTGTTGTGCGGCCGATGCCGCTGTGTTTCCTGGACACAGTTCCAGTTATTGGGTCATTCGCACAGACTGAAATCCAATCTGTTTACGATTTTAAATGCCTGCAGAAGTTAAAATCTATTTTTCCTATCTTGTTGGTCTTCATGTGGTATGAGCATGTGTCCTAGTAGGCATACTTAGTTTTTACAAATTGGAGCTGTCCGCTAATGGAGCCACATGTTGTAGTCAGAAGCCGTGGAGTATAAATGTCAGATTAAACTCCGTTGAGGAGATAGCATATCATGTCCATTACACGAAATTCTATCCTGTTTTTAACCTTTTACCGGGTTATTTGAGCTCCAAAATGTACTTTTTAAGTGTTTATGTGATAATCTGTAATTGCCTGATTAGTGATTTAATGCATTAAAGTGTATTTAATAAGGACATCCTTCTGGACAGGTTGCAGTTGTTTATTTTAACTCGGAGGAGACTCATGATCCTGCAGTGTCTTGGATCACCCTCATATTCCACGTGCTCGGGCCTCTGCAGCCTTCAGATTTGCAGCTCTAAGCTGAAATCAAGTCGCCACACCTGCCGGACGGTGCAGCTGCGGCTGTGACACGAGTCCACAAAAATGGAGAACAAGTCAAAGGTCGTCACCTCTCCTCCTCCTCATCTCCGCAGCAGCACTTGCCAACCCCATGGCCCGTAGACCCTTCGGGGTAGTGTAGCAGCACTGTATTGCGTGTGTGTGTGTATATCAACACACTTGCTCACAGCTGAGGACGATTCAACACGGGGGTCAAGGTCAGGCAACAGATGGGACTCTGTTGCAACCTCGTATGGACAACAGCAGCTTGATTAGGCCATTTATCCTGTGAAACTCAGACTAAGCTTAAACCACTCACAGCCACCTGCTGAGTAGAATTACGGCCAGTATTTTCTATTCCACTGATTTAAAGGGTTACCTGCACGAGTGACCTGCTCAAACACACCTTTTGGCATCATATTGATGTCACAAGCAGTCTAGAAGAGATTTGAGGAATCTGGGCAACAGATCAGAGAAAATACGTCAAAAGCAGGCTTAGCATTAAGGCTGAACAAGATAACATGTGATTGAGATGGGGAAATTGATCAGTTATGATGAAGGTGATGATGGGAATATTTTGGACATCCTGTCTCCTGACAGTTGCTAAATCCACACTCATGCAGGCCTAGCGACTGGGCTGTTGCCCCTCTGGTAACCACCTGTTGCTACAGAAAAGTGAGTGTCCTGAAACCATTTGGGGAGTAGTTGTGGGAGGTTGACCGTGCACTGTTGGGCCTTTTGAAATGTGTTGACTGCTGCACTTAATGCATAACTATTACTTTTTCTGGTTAGCACTTCCTTTTTTCTTTTTTTTTTTTTGTGTTACTGAGAGTTTTACAACAGTTTAGAGTAAATGGCAAATATTTGCAGACAAGTTGGCATTTTCCATGCTAATCATAGGTAACCATGGCAATCTGCTAGAAGCCAGACCATTCGTAAGGAGGTTTTTGGTCGAAAACCTCCAGCAGCTACTTGCCAACTAGTTGAGAAACGCAAATGTTTTGTGAGGGGCGAGCCTGAGATTGCCAGGGGCTTGAAGACTGATCTTTAGGCCAATGTAAGTGAGCATTTAAAGCCTGAGCTTTTTGGCTCTCAGGGATTATGTGACCTCTAAGCTACTGCTAACTGATCACACTAATAATATTACCTTGTGATAATAATATCTTCTCCACAACTCATCAGGCCTCCCTGTCAGTCGCTATAACTTAACTTAATCTCACAACAACGTGCTCCAGATTATTGGACAGTGTAAATAAAAGCCATCTCAAAAAAGTGGGATTTATTGCAAACGACTCTGACAGACTTGAGTAGGCTGAGCTGATGTCTTGGACGTCTAATCACAAGTGTCACTCTTGCCGAGCTTCTAAAACAAGGACATGGCAGATGGCTGGGCTGGCACAGTGCTGGCTAGAGTGTTAGCATTAGCTTTATGAGGTTACATATTGCACTTTGTTTCAGAGAAAAATCAATATGCCCTTAGGTGTTTATAGTGTACTGATACCAAATGGAACAATCACGCTTGTTGCTGTCTGCATGAGTGACGTGTAGCTAATACTCCTGATAAAGGAGCAACAGCACACGCTAATAATCGATAAGAAAACAACTGCTACTGTATTTTTGTTCCTGAAACATTTAATCACATTTATTGTCCACGTGCAAGTTTCTGGTCTCTCCTGTGGGTGTAGCCGGATAAAGGTTTTACTCTCTATTAGTGGTTTAAAATTAGGCCTGTCTCGATGACAATGAGGAACTGTATTTTTTTTTTCTAAAATATAGATATCTGTGCTAAAAACAAGCTTCATCTAGAGGCAGTCTTCATTCAGATTGTCCATTTTGTTTTGGGGCTTTTCAGAAGAGACACATCAGACTATCCTTGGCTACCGTGACAACTATAACTTGATGTTTTATGTAATATTTGGATGGATGGGTGCAGCGTGTAGCTGTTTAGAAAAATGAGAGGGGAGACAAAGACGTGGAGCTTGTTAACATAATGAAACCCTAACAGGGTCAGTTGTTGTTTCACTGCGGTGGGAGCCAGAAACCGAGCCAGCAAGTGGTCTCGGGTCACGTCAGGGTCTCGTCTCTCACAGCCTAAGTGCAAACGTGACAACGATGCCAGCTTCCACTGTGAGCAGCAGTCTTCTGCCTCAAATTACTTATTCCCAAATTACTTATGGGAATCAGCTATTGGACTGCCCATTACAGTGTGCGATGGACTGATTATGTAACACACTGAATATTTTCCAGGACATTTGTTGACAGTATCATTGTTTTTGTTTTGTTTTGTTTTTTAAGCAACATCTCTTTAGGAGAATGAAGTTTCTGCTACTGCACATGGGTCTGGGTGCACAGGGCTTTATGCCGCCTCTTGAGTGTTGACGTTAATTCAACAATTTATTGTTTGTTGGCCTCTGTTTACTTTAAAGCCCGATTGTGTTTTTCCCGACCTTTCACTCCAGTGTGAGCCAAACGAATATAACCAAATTGTACTCGCGTTCTCACGTCACAGGCGCCCGTGCGCATGCAGTGCTGTTACAAGAAATGTCTGGACCGTACTCTCAGCTGGTGACGGACATAGACAGACACATGCGCTGGCACGCAACAAACCTGGGAAGTGGACGGCGAAAGAGGGAAGAAGGAAGAACTAAATACCAGTAACTGTTTACAGTTGCCCACCCCTTCCCCAGACAGACGCACACATCCCGACGGTCCCACCAGGCAAACGCATCTGCCAGCGAAGATCCGGCCTGAGCGAGAGAACACTTTCCCAGAGATATCAGTGACGTACATGTGTGAGCAAATGCACTTATAGTTTCTCTCTCGTACGCTCTCACGCACGCACACTCACAAACTGATGTCATGTCAGTCACCGTCAGGTTTCATTGTTTTCGTTGCTTGCTGGATCGCCTGTTTATACTATCAGCCAATCCCCGGGGAGCCGACGGTGAATCATAGAATCTGGCCGTACCCTTCCTTTACAATGTGAAGGTCAAAACATAAATAACTACATAACATGAGTATTTGTATCTGTGTCTGAAGTATGCATCGTTGAGATCTGTGAACATTTGTTGTGTTCAATCTGTTTTGCAAGTTCAGCATACCCAGCATATCTTTTCCTTATTCCGCTCCGCTCAACATTCGTCAATCACAGTTGACATAACTTAATAGTTTTCAGTATTGCAGCTCTATCATTATCACACAGGAAGCGCAAACGTATCATTGCGGTTTCCTATTTTGTTAAATTTGATGTTTGAATGTGCCGAGACGGTTTTAGTCTTGTTTATTCAATCGGAGCCCTGAGAGCGTGTAAAGAACATAAGCGCAATATAAAAAAAAGAATTCAGTGTACTTAACCTACTTGGTTGATTTACGTAATGTCAGCGAGTACAAGTGTTAGGCGCCTTATTTTAGCATTGTATATCACTTTTTGATGGCTTATAGAGAAATAAAATTGTTTTAAAATTGCTTGGACTCAGTAGTTGCCATGGTGATGAACCCTGAAGTTGGACAACTAAGAGCCAAATTGTTATTATAGTGCAGCCTTCTCACGTCACTTTATTTGATGTCATATCAGGGCCTTGGTCTAACAATAGAAAGACATTTTACTTTGAAAACCTGTTATTAGTGTGACTGTGATAAGCATGTGTGGATTTTTTGTGTTGTAGGCTAGGAGAGAGGCCGGGAGTTAGCTTTCCAGCACAGAAAATGATATTACCGGCTCGTGTTCACTTCTTCACCCCACTTTTCTATCTCGCCCTCCTCACCTCTGAGTCTAACAAAACAATTTGCGCTTCAGGTCGCTAAACAAATGTCTAATTTTGTGAAAACTACTAATCGCATAATAAATGTGTTTTTGAAAAATATTTTTCCAATTTGTGATTGTACAATGTGTAATAGCTCTAAAATGTTTTCCTAATCTGCAAAGTGATTACTGTGACAGTGCAGACTACTTACTTTGTGCGAATCCTGTACTAAAGCAGGATAAAACTTTTTAAACAGGGAAAAATACATTTAGGGAAAAGGAGAAACTTCATTTTCATTTCCAGCTTAAGAAATGATAACTACACACAAAAATAGAAAATACATCTCCGCCTGGAAATTGTGCAGTATTTATTTTAGGCCACTGACTGGGTTCTCTTCTGTACCATGAAAAAAAAGAGGCTTTCAGACATTGGTGACATTGGTGCCAATGTGTCATGCCAATGTCACCAATGGCATGACATTGAGAGATGTTTTTGGAGTAGGCACACTAATGAAAACAATTATTGGAGACTGTGGTAACTGATAATGTGCAATTAGCTTGTAGCCTGCTTCAAAGACGGGGACCAGAGGTTTGTATGAAGCAGGATTTTCTGTGCTACATAGTGAACCACCACTTCGTATCAGAATAATTCCCACAACAACTTTTGCTGTATGTTTGACCCTCACAAATAGTGACATAGTCCAAAATATGTACAGCAGCAACCTTGCCTTTATACAGGATTAGAGCCAGAATACAACCAGTTGGTAGCCAGCTGATTCAAGTCCCCTGTTGCAAGAGAGTCATCACTCAGTGGTGCAGACTGACTCAGATTGACTGCAACATGTTGGGAATCGGTCTGCATCCACAAATTAGGTTACAGTTATTTGCAAACCTTTTGCCAGTTGGTCTGATTCACGCGGCGGAAATGGGCTTCCTCCAAAGGGTGGCTGGACTCTCCCTTAGGGATAGGGTGTGAAGTTCGGCCATCCAGGAGGAGCTCAGAGTTGAGCCGCTGCTCCTCCACATCGAAAGGAGCCAGTTAAGGTGGTTCGGGCGTCTGATAAGGATGCCTCCTGGACGCCTCCTCGGTGAGGTGTTCCGGGCATGTCCCACCGGGAGGAGGCCCCGGGGCAGACCCAGTACACGCTGGAGAGATTATATCTCTCGGCTGGCCTGGGAACGCCTTGGTGTTCCCCCGGATGAGCTGGAGGAGGTGGCTGGGGAGAGGGAGGTCTGGGCTTCTCTGCTTGGGCTGCTGCCCCCGCAAACCGGCCCCGGATAAGCGGAAGAAAATGGATGGATGGATGGATGGATGGTCTGATTCAGACCAACTCAGATTTTTGGAGATGTGTTGAATCATACTAGGAAACCTGTGCAACTTCCTTGCTATCCAAATTGGTCACCCAGAGGTTATGTTCCACAGCCAACCTCCGGCTAACCAGCTGGTCACTGCAACTATTTACAAAAAGATTCAGCGTAATACTGATCAACCACCATTTTTTAATAGTTTGCAATGAGTCTTCAAAATTAATTATCTGCTAGTGTTGGCTAAAATGTTTAACTTCTATACTGTCTTATCTTATCAACTGCATCCTGAAACCTTCTGCGGAAAGTTTAAGCGAGCCACAGTTACATACTCGTGTGCTTTGTGATTAAGCGTGAACATCAATCTTAAATAGACCAAAAAGGGTCAGGGGTCTTTTAGGGTTAAAGAGCACAGATTAATCAGAGCACCATGCTGTTCAGGTTCAAGTCCTTCCTGGTGCCCTTGTGTTTATTTTGGCCATCCCCCCACCTCAGCTTAGTCCTGTACTCTGCCAAAGCAGATGCACGGGGGTGCTGAGTAAGCCAAACGCGTACATTTTTGTGCCTCAGTCTGGGATGACCACTGAAACTCTCCATCCTGACTTCTTGACCTGCAATCAAAGCCCTGACTTTGGGAAAGTATGGGGTAGAGGAGGGGAGGCCACATGCTACCCATCCACCTGCACGCTGACAGGCACACAGGCCATCTGACAAACACCCCTGCGCCCTGGCTTAACCTTTGCCCACCTCCACCATACCCCACTGCTCCCCTGGTGACCTCTGCAGCCATCTGTTAGGAGGATCTGAGATGTGTTGAGTGGATGGAGGGCATGGTGTTAAGCAAAGGGGCACCAGTAGGAATCGGGCCTCCTTCATTGGTGATTGAGAACTACGAGGTTCAAGGGAATTTGTACACAAAGCATTGTGGAGTTCAAAGTGACACCTTGTAATAACAGTACTGTGTATTTATTTTGGCACACACAAAGGCTGAAATATATATCAAAGCATTGCGATTGTGCGTCTTGTTAAGGACTAGACTTTTTCAGCAGCTTGGTGTACAGTGCTGGGTCACGTTACAGCGTCCTGCACAGCCTTTCTACACGGCTGCTGTCAGTGCTGCTAGAAGACACTCGAAGGAGGGCTTCCCACTATAGCTCCTGGTACAAACAAGCAGTTGGCCAGTAATAGAGAAATAGTCTTTTTCAACATCTGTTTGTTTTGTTGTTCATATCTGTTTATTAAAGAAAAGCAAAAAAAGGGAACTTATGTACTATCTTGTGTATGGGTCACATTTTCTTATATTCTTCCCTATGGCTGGAATGCATACTGACGAGGATAAAATAAGCTTTATAGTGCCCTTAAAAACGTCTGTTTGTCCAAATGTGGCTGTGTTGAGTCTGGTTTTTCAGTCCAGCTATTTGTTTGTTAACGATTGAGATTTGAGTTTGGTGGTTGTTGTGATCAGAAAAACAGAAGAATCTGTTTAAACCAAACTTGTGAGCAAGCGTCTAGCTTTCTTTTTTTTTTCCTACTGAAAAGCTGGAAACATTTTATTCTACCTGCTGAGAGTTAAAGAAACAGCATGTGAAATGAAACAGTCATGGAACAGGTGGGTCTGCTCTGTAATGCAGCTGACTCTCCCACTACTGGAGACATCAACCACCTGATGTCTTTTTCTGGCTGCCCACTTTCTGTCCTCTTTTTTTTTTTTTTTTAAACTGCAGTACTGTAAGTACTTCTAAGGTTCGTCCTTTACCACATTTCCCCAGAGCTGTTTTTACTGGCACATGCTTCACATGTACCCAGAGACCAGGGGGGAAGGAGGCATTTCTTTGGCCTACGCTGTGATGCATTTAAGCTGTAACACAGTTTAAGTAGCCTGTAATCATACACAACCTTTACAGTTTGCAATGATACAGTGGAAAGAGATACAATACAATGTTTTTCACACACAGGCTTTACTTGTTTGGTCTCCCAGGTACATTAGTGACAGTCAAGTACATTGCTCAAAAATATAAAGGGAACACTCAAACAACACGATGTAACTCAGAGTCAAATGGAAAAGACCACAGGTGGAAATTGTAGGCGATTAGCAAGACGTCTCCAATAAAGGAGTGTTTCTGCACAGACCACTTCTCAGTACCTATGCTTTCTGGCTGATGTTTTCGCCACTTTTGAATGCTGGTGGTGATTTCGCTCTAGTGGTAGCATGAGACAGAGTCTACAACCCACACAGGTGGCTCAGGTAATGCAGCTCATCCAGGATGGCACATCAATGCGAGCTGTGGCGAGAAGGTTTGCTGTGTCTGTCAGCGTAGAGTCCATAGCATGGAGGCGCTACCAGGAGACAGGTCAGGAGATGTGGAGGAGGGCAAAAACCCAGCAGCAGGACCGCGACCTCTGCCTTTGTGCAAGGAGGAACAGGAAGAGCTCTGCCAGAGCCAAATGACCTCCAGCAGGCCACAAATGTGCATGTGTCTGTTCAAACGAGGGTGACTCCATGAGGGTGGCATGAGGGTCCGACGTCCACAGGTGGAGGTTGTGCTTACAGCCCAACACTGTGCAGGACGTTTGGAATTTGCCAGAGAACACCAAGATTGGCAACTTCGCCACTGGCACCCTGTGCTCTTCACAGATGAAAGCAGGTTCACACTGAGCACATGTGACAGATGTGACAGAGTCTGGAGACGCCGTGGAGAACGTTCTGCTGCCTGCAACATCCTCCAGCATGGTTTGGCACTGGGTCAGTAATGGTGTGGGTGGCATTTTTGGGGGGGGCCGCACAGCCCTCCATGTGTTCGCCAGAGGTAGCTTGACTGCCATTAGGTACCGAGATGAGATCCTCAGACCCCTTGTGAGACCATATGCTGGTGCGGTTGGCCGTGGGTTCCTCCTAATGCAAGACGATGCTAGACCTCATGTGGCTGGAGTGTGTCAGCAGTTCCTGCAAGATGAAGGCATTGATGCTGTGGACCGGCACGCCCGTACCCCAGACATGAATCCAATTGAGCACATCTGGGACAGCATGTCTCGCTCCATCCACCACTGACTGTCCAGGAGTTGGCGGATGCTTTAGTTCAGGTCTGGGAGGAGATCCCTCAGGAGACCATCCGCCACCTCATCAGGAGCATGCCCAGGCGTTGTGGAGAGGTCATACAGGCACATGGAGGCCACACACATTACTGAGCCTCATTTTCACATGTTTTAAAGACATTACATCAAAGTTGGATCAGGTTGTACTTTGTTTTTCCACTCTAATTTTGAGTGTGACTCCAAATCCAGACCTCCATTGGTTGCCAAATTTGATTTCCATTGATAGTCTTCGTGTGATTTTTGTTGTCAGCGCATTCAACCATGTAAAGCATTTAATAAGAATATTTAATTAATTCAGATCTGGGATGTCTTATTTTTGTGTTCCTTTTATTTATTTATTTTTGGAGAAGTTTATTTTTTTTAACTATTTATTTATTTTTATGTGAAAGGACAGTATCATACTCAATCATTTTACTATCGCTGAACGGCTGTGGTTGGGAGTTTGGTGGATCGATCCTTTAGTCCACATGTCGAAGTATCTTTGGGCAAGATACCGAACCCCAAACTGCTCCCAATGCAGCTGTGTGTGTGAGTGCTAGGAATCACTTGGGCATGGATAAAAGTGTTGGTAACATCTTGGTGCTAAATACCACAGCACAACTCAAGTCCAGCACATCCCACAGATTCTCGATGCTACCTGGGGATACACCTGGCATCCTGGTGCCAGGGGTTCCCCAGGTGTTCCACTCACACACACACCCAGCCATAATCGGAGCACACAGGTCAGCCTTTGATCCACTTTACTCATAAGTGGAAAATAAGCAAAGTCCCGGAAAAAATGTAGACAAGCGCAAAATGCTAAAAATGTATATTTACCATTGTCTTTACTGGTGTTTGGTATATGTAATGCATCTCTACTGCCAGACTGTCGCAGCCAGAAACAATTTACTGACCACCAATAAAATAAACAACAGAAAAGAGCACAATGTTAACTCCTAGTGTCCACACAGTGAAAACTGACGAAACCTCCATTAAGATTAATTACCCGTTTATTTGCGACATGTTCATGCATGCTAAACAGCCATAAACAGATCTGGGGTTCCAAATTTGGTATATATATTTGTTGTGAGGAATTTCTTGGAGCATACTCTGAATGCATAGACTCCAAACTGTAAGGGTTGGTGCTTGATTTGCCAATCCGAAAACCAAAACATGGAGCTTTATAAAGAAAAAAAGAAGGATTCATGGAGCTGCAGTGATCAGCAATTATCTCAGCAGGTTTGTCACAATTTAAATGAGGTTTTAAATAGGCCTCAAAAAATCCACCGTAGTAACTTCTTCAGGAACTGCCTGTCGTCAGAGCCATCACATGCTTATTAGACTGCATTATTACTCTGACTGATGTGTGTGAGCAGTTTAACCTTTGTTATTTATGGAGAGCAGACAGAAACATCAAGTGCCAGGTTCAGAAAAGAAATCCAAGGCAGTCATGTATCGGTGCCTTTGCAATAACATCCTGAAAGTTGTATTTTTAGTTGAAGTCTTTGAGTCAGGGACGCGAGGCGGGCAGCCCAGGAGGGCCCTTACCATCCAGATGGTGACAGCACTCGATGGTTTTGCCTTTGAGGCGCCAAGATGGAAACATTTGGACTAGGAGTGAGTCACACACACCGGTCACAGGATGGACAGTCAGTCACGAGTCCAGAAATCACTCACACACATACACAACTTTTGTGTACACACAGGATGCATACTGTATTTCTATTACATGTTTGTCCTTTCTGTAGACCAGTGAACTCCAGCAGCCACAAACATCCTGTAAAACATTTCTAGCATCTCAGTCACAATTGTCAAGATGAAAGGACAAATTAGATGTCCTCCTGTTTCTGACTGAATCCCTTGCCAGATCTGGAGATGTGGCGTAATTTACATGATTAGAGCAAATACATTATATCGTGCATGTATGTATTTTCGTTCTGCTTTTAAGGTTTGCACGCCATCTGGCAGAGTGTAAACTTCTCTGCGCATCCAGTTGGAGCCAGGAGGCCTGACACTCTTTTCTCACTCCAAATGGTGACATGTTTCCATGTGTGACAACGGGCAGCAGGCTTTAGCAAGAAACAAGACACCTGTTGCTCTGGTCCGATTACCGCGCTTTGCCAAGCAGACGTAATATTGATTTTCACATTTTTCCCTCCCATTAAGTAGCATGGTTGCACTTTCCAAAGCAGGAAAAATGGTTGGAACAGGTACTCTGATGGTTAAATCAACATTTATTCAAAAGTTGTTTTGGTAAATGGATTCAAACTGACGATTCACCCACTCCCACAGCACTATTCTGGGCTTTTAAGTGCTTGTACATACACAATTTAGGGTTCAGTGTCCTCTTTCTCGGGGGCACTTTGACACGCAGACAGGTAGAAGGACCCCCCGATGAAGAAATGCCTGATCTGCGGCCATCTTTAGTACAGTTGAGCTGGGCCCTAAATGCACACAGCCCTGTAACTTGGGCTGTTGTTATGTGGCAACAATTTACAGTTGTGACTTCTCTTAAATAATTAACTGTAAATTTTAAAAGAAAATCTCCAGCGCTTAGCTGTGAGCAGGTGTAAGTATGATGACATTTAGTAAACCAGTGCAAGACTGCTGCTGTGTGAAGCGGATTTGGGAATCAGGTTTTCAGAGTGACTGCTCGAGCTAAGCCTTGCATTCACTGGTCGGTTTGCTGAAAGTAGTTTTTGAAATTGGCTCCCATTTAGATTTCAGTTGTGATTAAAGCTCTCGGTCCTGAGCTACTGTAAGCAGGCAGCCATCTTACATATAATGCTAGAGAAAGTAGCGTCTGCCCCAACTCTTACGTCACAACAAAAGTGGTCATTTGTCATGCCCTGTGGTTTGTGTGTAGTTATGTTTGGGTGTCTTAAACTACTTGTGGTTATGGGAAGCTCGTGCATATAGTTTGGGTATGTGATGTCATTGTTTGCATGACATAATGATACCTATCGGACAAGAATGGAGTCAGGTAAGGTTAGACTTCTGGCTACAAACCAACCAGCCCAGCCCAGCCTGTGGATAAACAGGCAAATAGGAGGCACCGGAGGGGCCTCGCAATCAGGTGATCAAAATCAGTATTTGGTTTGGCGAGCCAGAGCTAATTGGCCCATAATTGTACAGCAGTTGTCTCTCCACAAAGCCAAGATTATATGTCTGGGTATGACAAAGGTGTCCAAATTGGAGCCACGGAGCAGAGAAACTAGCAGGCGAGAAGGCTAAACAGAAGCAAACGCAGATTAAGAGTATTATCCACCGTCAAATCGACAGCTGATACTCCCATCGTGTCATCTGGACGCCACGCGGGGAAACGACTTGCCGCTTCCAGAGTCATAGCTCTGGTATGAAGGAGATGAAACGATTGGAATTCTGCTCATGAATCCTCTATGCACGACTTGCAGAGTGGTGATAAATTATCCCGTAAAGTTGAAGGTTGGTGGTAAGAATGCATTTAGAGCAAATGCTGAAGAGAGATGTTGCTTTAACTCTGGAAAACAGAGTGAGATGATGAAAAAATGCACCATTCCTTCTCTGAATATGACCCACACAATAACCAACTGTTCCAAATCTTATAAAGCCGTAACAGGCTTTATAAGAAGTTGGTATGAGAAATAGATCTACATGTAGGGATGGATCTACATGTAGATCTATTTCTCATAGAGAAATACTGTACATAGTTTCTCTATGAGAAAAACTGTACAGTGTTTCTCATAGAGAAACACTGTACAGTTTACGTTCACTGAGGTGAGATGGAAATATTGTGCACAATGCAAATGTGAGCAGCTCTGGACAAACGTCTGTCTGGAAAGGAAACACTGCCATCAAGTGGGCAGACATTTTATTACAGACCAATGCTGCAACTGCAAGTCATACCATATTAAACTGAGTAGTCACTGTTGCTTATTGGATCCAAAAAAATCTTTGTTATATTGATTTATTTGTCTTTAAGCCATTTTGAATAGTAAGACACAAATGTTTTGCCGTTTGTGTCATAAGCGATTCTGTAGTGAGAAAAACACCTGCTGAGTTGGCTTGAGTTATCTCACCTGGTTTTCTGTGCTGGATGAATGACAAAACCGTGACACTGTAGGATAACCGCAGACTGGTCGGGCTGTGTTTACACGGTCTGTGTGAGTGCAGACAAGTGGCCAAGATTTGATAGAACATGTTTTAGGATTCAGAAATATTGATCATTATTCTCCTCCTGAAGAGGTGGAGTCTGTGTTTGTTCTATTTGTTAGCAGTCCTAGTGTTTTCAAGCTTCATTGTTCAGGTTTTGTGTGATTGTACCGATAACTGCTTGAGTTGATTTAATTTTGGCGATAATTGTATGGGCTCAAATTTGGTAATAAATAAGTTGTGAACCCAGCCCCATGTGATTTCTTGAGGTCAGAAGGCCCAGGGTGTGCGTGGGCGTTAAGGCGTCTGGGATGGGATCTTAAAACTGGATTATAGATAGCGGACGGTGTCGTAAGCCACCGCCTCTGTTCAAAGATGGTCGTTCACAGTGACATAGATGGCCTCCTTCACTCCTCTTTCAAACCATCTGTCTTCTCTGTCCAAAATGTGAACATTGGTGTCCTCAAAGGAATGACCTTTGACCTTTAGATGCAGATGGACAGCTGAGTCTTGTTCCGTCAAGGTGGCTCTTCTATGTTGTGCCATGCGTTGTTAATTTGTTGTGGACTTGTTAAAATGTTTTCGGAAATGTTTTTTTGTTGTTTATGTTGTAAGTGCACGGAGCACGGTGGTTAGCACTGTTGCCTCACAGCAAGAAGGTCCTGAGTTCAATTCCACCATCAGGCCGGGGTCTTTCTGTGTGGAGTTTGCATGTTCTCCCCATGTTTGCGTGGGTTCTCCCCGGGTACTCCGGCTTCCTCCCAGAGTCCAAAAACATGCAATTTGTGGGGATAGGTGAATTGGAAAATCTAAATTGGCCATAGGTGTGAATGCAGGAGTGACTGTGAGTGCGAATTTTTGTCTGTCTATGTGTGTTAGCCCTGCGACAGACTGGCGACCTGTCCAGGGTGTACCCCGCCTCTCGCCCCAAGACAGCTGGGATAGGCTCCAGCGCCCCCCGCCACCCTGAAAAGGATAAGCGGCTGCGAATGGATGGATGGACTGAGGTGAACAGAAGACTTACAGGCCATATTGTTG
>VURO01011725.1:3723-16768 GCA_015108175.1 Pelvicachromis taeniatus
CAAAAAAAAAAAAAAAAAAAAAAAAAAAAAAAAAAAACCAGACAAGAAAACATGATCACGCACAGGGTAGACTAAATAAAGCGACACTTTCATGTTTAGTCATAGTCTGCTCAGACTCAGTTCCAGTGCCTCATTCAGTCCAATTAGTTTTAGGGAATTAATGTATCGTTACACAGAGAAGTGCTCATGCTTCATGCTTTATCCTTGTTAACAGATAAGGCAGAGTTTTACAACACAATTATTTTTTTTCAGCCAACTGATGCATTTTATTGAGCCACTGTCAACTAAGCATCCAGGTTTTCATTATATTGCAAAAGGTGCCTATTTTGTCTTTTCCGCAAAGAAAACATACAGATAAGTCTGTATATGTATGTAATATATTAATGAAAAAAAATATGATAAATTTCCCTGTTAACTTAAACTTCAAATCCAGCAGATCATGTCAAAGTATAACGATAACCGCACTTTTCAGCGCTTCTCAATAATATTCCTTCAAACCCATCAGGTCGTGCATGCTGGTAGAATTTCCACTGATGCAAGGAAACAAACACGATCCAAAAACAATAACAGAAGAAAAATAATTTAATTAACTTAAAGTTAGTCCTCAGAGAAGATGACCTTTTTCCACAGGTTTGGAGTTTCAATGAGTACCATGACTTCTTGTGTATTTTTAACAAGCTAACAATAAAATTATGTGTTTAGCTCTTTGGACAACAGTACAACCTGCTTTACTTCCATCTTGAGAGTCTCAGTAGCACCACATCAAAAACTATGTGCTGCATTTTCAAAAGTCTATAGGCCCAGTGTGCTTTGGGTGCTGCATGACATCCACAGTTCGTCAGGAAAATCCACACTTTACTTGGAGTCTCCCAGCAGATGGACAATGAGTTCATATGTGGAGAGGACGATGGCTGTGTTAGGGATCTGCCTAATTAGCTGTGGAATGAGTCCTCTATAAAAAGCAGCATAGCCTTCCTCCACTGCTATTAACCTCCCCGTCTGGAAGAAATACTTGTACTTGCTGCCTTCTTCGCGCAGCCTTGTCCGAATGACCTCTGTGGAGACACACAAGAAGAATTGGAAAAAGTTAACTATTAAATTTCCATTTCTCTGACATTAGTTATGTTGTAAAAGATAAGCAATCGGTGTGTGTATTACCGTGTGGGTAGGCTATGCAGGATGCACAACCCTTTGAAAAAGCAGCTGCCATCATCAGGCAGAGGAAGTCTGACGCTCCTTTCTCCTTTTCACCGTTAGGCGAGCTGAACTGCCTCTTGGCGAGCTGTTTCTTCAGTGTCTCATAGATGAGGAAGCAGATCATTGTCTCCGAAATGCCAGCGTAGGACGCAGTCAGGCCACGGTAGAAGCCCCGGACTCCCTCCGTTTTGTAAACATATCGAGCACACTGCAGTGCATTCATCTTCTTCTCTCCTCTGGCTCTGAAAAGTTACAATAAGTCATGCTCATTAGTGACAAAAATCACATGTGGTGAAGGGGTTAATGGAACAACCGTGTTTTGTTTAGTCATTCGTTACAAGTATCAAAAGACACCAGAGGCCAAGAAGTGTAATAAAAAGTTGAAGTCATAATGTAAGGATATAGAAGAACAATTTTCTTATTGTGTGAACACTTAGTCAACTGTACAGGGAAGCATCATCGAGTTTTCTTATTGGGATGAATAAGCAGCTGATCTAACCTTGACTGAATGTTGCTTTAAGTTATTAAATCCTCCTTCAACAAGCCACTCTTTGTGCTACAAGATTTGAGTTTTCTCTTCAAAGACAGCCTGAACAGACCTGTTCCTGTGACCTCACATGATACTACTGCCCTGTACTTGGCAATGCAAATATGGACTCCTCTTCTGCGTGCAGGTCAGTGCGTCAGCAGTGTGTATTTATGGAGCTGGGTCACATGCTCAGCCTCATGCACTGCAGAACCCAAGGAGAGTACCAAGAAGGTAGGCTCAGTTTAAAGGTTTCTGTTAGGGTCACGATATATGGAGTACATTCACACCCACCGAGATTCTGAAATAAGTTAGACCACTTTACACAGATCTGAAACTGAACACTACTGTGTCTAAAGAAAAACAAAATAAATCTAATACATACAAGATAGAAGAAATGAACTGTAAACCTACTTTTTCTCCAGCTGCATTCTGGTCTTTACCATCCAGATGGGGTTCATCAAAGAGTTGGTAACAAAAGCTGAACATAGGAGCAAAATGAGAATATTCAGTATTATACATGGACAGTAATGTATCCCATAACAGTAGCCAATGATGAAGCTGTCCATACGATATACAACTGATAGCATTCTTGCACAGGACTGGAGTGTGTCATGTTTTACTGATGTTAATGACATCCATGTCAAATTTAGACGTCTCACCTGCAACACCAGCCGATGACATGTGTACCAATCCACTATTAGGAACAAACAGCCCATTGAACAGCTCTTTAGATTTCGAGTATGCAGCAAAGTAGATGGCTCTAAAAAACACAGAAACACAGACTGTTAAGAACTCCAGATATCAATGCGCTTTTTCTTATGAATGCCATTTTTTCTTATTATTTTTTTTTTTTTTATAGAAAAGTAAATGTGATTTCATAACAATTATGTAATCACTCCATTCAGGCTGCTGGATACGCGCTTTGACAGCGCGTATCCAGAGCAATCTGTTCCCTGCCGTCTCTGCTTGGCTTCTGGAACAGACAGTCACTCCACCAGAACGAGCTGAATAAGCACTGGGCACGACATATGCCCACAGAGCTGCTCTGAATATCATCAGCCTGTCCAAGCTGGCCAGAAGAGTGGAGAGACAGTGGAACTACTGAGCAAAGGATAATCCTGTGGTTACTAATTAACCAATAGGGAAAAGTATCCGTACTAATCAATAACCTTTTTCACTTTAACATAGTCCCAAAGTCTAATCGCCTTTTTATGGCTAGTATTATGACAATTCATTTCACACTTTTATTGCTGTTGAATAGCAAAGTTTACATTCAGCACTATCAGCTCTGGGGAAACAGGAAGAAGTACTGACTCTTTGCTGCCACTAAAAATAGAACAAATGGCATGTTGTTTCAGAGCCAATAATATCAACATATTCTCGCCATAGCATCTGTTAATGCCAAACCTCATTCACAGAACCTCACTTATCTTGAGTTTAAACAATTACTAATACATAGGCAGCCCGCCCAGAGGAGCAAAACAGCTCAGTCACGAAACTCTGAGGCAGGGGGCAGACAGACACAGAAGCTGTTGTCAAGATAATGGCTTCCTGTTTATAGACAGTTTGTTTTCAACCATGAGAAGAAGGTCTCCTCCTTTTTGTTTTTCTGGGTTAGAAGTTTAAAACACTCTGAAGTGTCTAGGCTCATTAAAAACTGCAAACTCAAACATTATTGCTCCATTTCACATACTCTGCTTTGTTTATTGTTTCTGAAAAAGAAAACATCTCATTGTGCGTTTACCTGCCAACAGGAAGTATCACTAATACAGAAACCTTTTGTTGAGACTTTTAAACAAAATTAAAAATGGAAAGAATGTGGTGATAGATGGAAAGAAAGAAAGACAGAAAGACAGACAGACAGACAGACAGACAGACAGACAGACAGACAGACAGACAGACAGACAGACAGACAGACAGCATTGAATTTATTGTACCTTGAAGGGGCAACACCCACAAGGTTCGGACCCAGTCCACGGAAAAGAGATCTTGGTCCCTCTTTTTCAAGAATGGATCTAAAAGAGAAGCAAAGGACCACTAGACATTAAACACAAGACTTATTAAATAACCTTTAAAAAACAAACAAACAAAAAACAACAACACATGCACTGCCACACATGTTAAACTGTCTCCACATTTGCTGCAGCAAGTGTCTGTGCAGGGTTGTTCCAGGTTCTATTAGGGGATTTAATCTGATAGCTGCAATCGTGATCATGCAATCGCTCAGAGTGTTACACCAGCCCAGTTCATTTGAGTTGGTTCTGCAGGGTCTATGCTGAACCCAGTCCACCTGACAGCGTTTCATTTGTCACGTCGACAGTGTTCCCAGTGTGTTGTTTTTTTTAACTCCTTGAAGGAAATGACATTCGATCTCTATGTGACAGTCTACTCTGTGTGGGACTGGCCAAAGAGGGAGGGGTACAACTTCAGTGTGGGTTACTTTCTGTAATGTAAACCTAGTCACTCAAGCAGGGTCCATGCATTCCACTCCTCTCATTAATACTCAAAACCTCTACACAGTGAGATGTTTATGTTTTATAGCATATGCAGTTTTTATAGCCTACTGCTGAGACCGACACCAGTCCAGACCTGTATAGTCGTTGGAGTGTTATATAAAGCTGATGGCACTGTGGTTAAACCCTTCCCACTGGAACTGCTTTTAGTCTTTCCCAGCCTCAAGCATAATTATTAAAGGAACACTTTAATGGACGCCATAAAGACGGGTTTTATCCATATGTTAAAGCGTCGTAGAAAAGGATGGTTGTGTCTCTTCAAAAAGCTGTTAAATGGCGTTAATATGAGCAGGATACAGTGCACCTAATCCCCACTTAATATAGGACAGGATTAGAGGCATCATTTTAAGACTACGAAAGCAGAAAGCAAATGACAGTCTCGCACACACTTTCACAGACCACATAAGAACCTCACAGGAGTTTATACAACTATTTGACTCAAATATTACATCGACAGATCAGGCAACCCCTAATACAGAAAAGTTGTCTGTTGACAATAATGCCAATCCTTAATAATAAAGTACCCAACCTGTCAGAAAGGAACACACTGTCCTAATGTGCAGGTAGGGAAATTCAAATGCCGCAGGGAACGGCTCAGACAGCTTGCTGCAGCGCCATTTGCCTGACAACAACACAAACAAACATCTTACCTTAGGACCTGCAGCAGTCCAGGTGTAACACCCCCTGGTCGGATAACCCCCGTGCCACTCAGGGTGCCCAGCTGAACCTGGAAGACAGGCCGGAGGGTGAGGCCTGAGGACTGCAACCGTGTCTTCAACACCTCCAGGGGACAGGTCACGATGGCTCCCACTGTACCACTACATCTGCACATAGAAAAATCAGGACTATTGGATTAAGGATGTTTAAAATTTTGTAGAGCAGAGCAGGCGATGCTTCCTCAGTCCACCTATTCAATGAGAGCTAACCTGCTTAGAGTAGTGAGAGTCTATTTTGTGTCAGACTTTGACTGAGTAGTGTTTTTGTAATATAACCAGCTTAGGAGCTTACTGGGCCAAGTGCAATGAACAATTACGGTCAAAGAACAGGTCATTTGCTCTGCTGTGGAAACACTGTGTTAACCCAACACATCTGGCAAAAGAGTTTTACAGCTCAGACTCTTTAATTGCACTTGGAAAAGTGCACACAATATCCTCAGTAATTTCCGCACAAACTATTTATTTAGGTCTTTATAGCATTCTCTGGTACATCTTTATTAAATGTGTAACCTTGTCATTGACAAGCTTAGAAGTCTAGAAGAGATTAGATTAAGCTTCTCCATGTCTGGAGGTCAGAGTCAAACATCTTAGCAAAAGTAACGCCTGACCCAGTTGTGCAGTCTCTGTTCACTAATCATTCATCCTCCCCTTTCGTGGCTGCATAGAAAAATCCACTCTTGCATAGGTAGACGTTACGTACTCAATCTAACAAACACACATGCACACGCAACCCTGTTGAAATAAAGCGTTGGAGAGCTGCTTTAGTCATAACCACAAAGATAAGACACCCAGGGAAATGGATGCAACAGTGCGCATAGTTCAAATTACCAGCATGACTTTAGTCATAGAGAAAAGGCTGGCTTACAAGCGCAGCCGTCATCCCGCTTTAATGTTTAACGTAAAATCAATTTTCAATGTGTTTTCAAGACCACATGTGCATCACTGGGCATTTCACAAGCCAAGATCAGTAAATACCCTAAAGGCTAGCCGTAACAATTTCCAAGGGTAAAATGGCGTCATTAAAAAACAAGCCAATGATTTTACACGCGACCTTAACACTGAGCCGATGCCACACAACTTCTCAATTTTAAATAATATCAGCAGAATTACAAAAAATATTCAGAATTTGAACAGGCGGTGCTGGCATCACTCGTATGGTTGCATGTGAAGCTTTTCAGGATTACATAACACAGAAGGACATGACAGAGCTAAAGGCTCCCCTCTCGTGACTGCGCCACAGGCGTCACAAACGCGAGGACAAGATTAAAGCTCACCGCTACGTCACAATAATGACACACGCTTCACAATGTCAGTTTTTGCATCGTGTAAAAATGTAAAACACGATGTTGTTATCCTCAAAACATCGACATCCTACAAGTCCAAACGTTTTAACGTCCTAATGCTAACTAACGGTAGCTAACCGGCATTAGCAAACTTATGGACGCTAGCTCATCCACGAGAATAAAAACTGGGTTTTACATTGTTCACCGCGGCGTAACCTGGATTATTAGTCTAAGATGTGGATGGGTAACACAAACCTTGCTTTTAATGTAGTTACTAAACGACACAAAAAGCTTCCCTGCTGAAGTGAAAATAGAAACGTGTCCGACTATAGTTAAACGGTCGCGAGGTGCCGACAGGAGCTAGCTCCCGTTTCTGTTTTAGCATGTTGTGGCTGTGGGCTCTAAAATATAAAAAAATACCTTAAATTAATAATTTAAGAGTAGTTATATAGCTATTTAGTAACACGTTGCCTAACCTGGTCGTGTTATATTAACACGTGAGCTATTAATACCGTGAACTTGACGCGATAGCATTAATGTGACTCACCCCCCGGCGAAGAGATGCAGCAGTGTGTCTTTTTGTGCCATCTTCTTTGGTGGTTGTTGTTTTCAGAGGTCCAACATATTCTTATCACTTCTCTATTAACGTCGCTTGTACCGAGTAGAACACACCGCTTTGGTTTTATGATCCCAGTCTGCTCCCGTTCGTCTTCCTCAGTCCCTCTACCGGCTTCGTGGAGCGACAGGGTGACCTGAAGAGCTCGTGCTGACGTCAGAGGGCGGGCTGGTGGGTGTTGTCCGTGACGTAGGCCCACGTGTTCGCCCTCTCTGCGCCTTTGCTTGTTCCAAGTTATTACACAAGTACTGGTCCTCCATAAACTACTGGCATCAACAGCAGGAGTAGATGCCCTCCTGACTGTCGACAGGGTTAAAATAAAAATGGCTTCACATGATTGCTGCATGTGCCTAGGAGGATTAACTGCAATAATTTAACACGGGAGCTTGAATTTCTAACTCAAGCAAAAACACTTTCATGTGTTATATTTACTCTTCACTGGGGAATTATAGTTTATGATTCACATCAAAGTGAATGTCACTCTGTAGTGGTTGCATAGGTGGTGGTATGCTCTGAACAAAAGGAGGAACCAAAGTCAGTATACATGCAAGACATAAATATCAAACATGCTAATCTGTAAACTTATCACAGACCAATTATCTAACATTTACTACCTCAAGCTTCTGCACATGTGCCTGTAAAAAGCCTGGAAAGAGGGAGATAAAAAGTAAAAACACAAAGTCTTTATCAACACAAGGCCTCTGTGTCAACTCAAGACAAAATATCACTTAATGGCTATACACCATAGATATGCAGCATTATGGCATGAGCCAGCCACCCATGTTATAATGTGCAGTAATACTTTAACTAGAGCTGTTCTTACGCTGAGGACTTCTAGGTCACAGGGAGACTTTGTCATCTTGTTTTGCACCTTGCAGGCTGTTTGCACAACAACATCCGTGTCTCTGTCAAAACGTCATCAAACCAGACGCACTGGCAAATAATGTCATGTTTAAATTGTAACAATGTTTTTGACAACCTCCACTGACATGTTTCTGTTATTGACGTGAGAGCATTGACACGGCCTCAGCTTATATTTGCTATTTCCATGTTTTTTAGTCTTCTTCTCATTTATTTATATTCATTATTTCATTTGAGTTATCAACAAATCATGCTAACTTTAATTGGACGCAAATGAGGCAGCCTCTGGCACAAGGTGCCCTGGCGATCACGTCACTTCCTACGTCTAACCAACCTAATTTCACAGAAAAATATATTTTTTTGCTATGCTGAATTTATTGGAAAGCCTTAGTTTTTCAGGTCTGTCACAGCTGGGGCCCAGAGAAGTTAGAATAATCAGCTCTCATTACATAAGCATAGATTCAGTCCAAAGTGCAGGAACACACAGATACATTTGCGTAGGAGTGTTTTGTTTTTCCTCCTCCGTGTCCTATAAATCATCTGGCCTAACCACTTTGACAGGTAGAGCTTTAAAAGGGTTGTGCAGTTTGATACTTTGAATTAGAGAAGATTTTTATCAAAACCACTAAAGTTCATTTTGCTGCTAAAAGTTTACTTTTTCTGTGGTTATAAGTACTGAGAATGCTGACGTCAAGTGGCCAGTTGTGATAAATGCATCTTTGCTGTGGTTGTTCATAGCTATAAAAGCTGGGTTTGCTTTGATTTCTCTATTTCAGGTTTTTCTAATCAATTTTACTTTAATCGTTAAAACAGTTTGTTTACTATCACACTTCTTTTGTTGCTAAAAGAGCTGCTGAATAAGGTGTGTTATGTATAAAAAAATTAAAACCTTTACACACACTGAAGAGTCTTGGTTTGTGCGTCAAAGAGACGGTCTCAGGCGTCGGAGACTGATGCAATCTTGAAAGTTAAATCCCACCCACACCCATCCCACCCACACCCATCCCACCACTCCCTGCTCCCAACCTTACTGGTTTTACCCATTACCATTTAAAGCGCTCCCAGTGTGTTTGTTTGTCTATTTTTTTAAACTTGTAAACTAGCACCTAAATATTTCAGAAAAGTAAGAGAAGTCAAATATAACAATATTAAAGAAAAATGTGTGAATCAGAATATTAATTTTCTTATGATGTAGTATATCTTAAGAGACTGTTATTCTTAGACTGAACTTTGGTAGTTTTTGCTCATTGTTTTCTTGTGGTTTTAACTGTGAAATAAAGACATAACGGCTGTGAAATGTGGTATGACATGCAGTGTCATGAGCCACAAAGTGTGGCTCTGCGTCTCACTGACATTCAGAAGACCTCGTGCTATTTATGTGCCTAAAAGTTTGGGGGTCAAAGGATTCAGTTTCTAAAAGCTAATGTTCCCCATGGTTTTTGTATACTATCGCTAAAATATTTCAAGTATAATCCAGCTCAGTAATTTAGCTTTAAGTGCAAATTTTAAGAGAAGCTTAAGACATTCCCCGTGGTTTATCATATACAGTACATGTGTGTGTGGATGTGCTGGATTCTACCAAAAGTCCACTGTTAGAGCCGTGCCAGCATCCTCACTAAGGACAGGACAGTGGTTCACACGAGCCAGTATCTCAGATCCTTATAATGGCATCCTGTTTGCTAAGAATTTGGGCTATCCATGGGTCATTTTCTGGATCTCATAGGTTATGCAGAACAAACCTCCTTATTCTTCTTCTTATCTAACATCAGACTGTCTTTGTTTAATATCTTAATTTAACCTTGAATCTTTAATTTAACTTTGAGATTAAAAACCTTTTAAACACTTCTGTTCTATCTTGGCTCATATCTTGAATTGGCTTGTTGTTGAAAGCTTACACAAGTAAACATGCTTTTCATGTTACACACAGGTGCTTTCCATTTATCCGGCTGATAAGACTTCACATCTGGTCCAGTGAGGTCATAAAAGTCTGTGTACAAGAGTGCAACACGTCCTGCCACAAAAACAAAAACATACTCTCTACACTTTATCTTTGATGCAGTCATTTGTAATTAATACCATTAATAAAGGCTTATGATATCCACGTCTCCCAATAAGCCATCGTAGTGTGACATTAGCTCAACATGCATAGCTACTTCTCTCTGAATCAGTGAAATATAACTCAGCCATTATTCATGTTATCATTTACCCTCATGTTTTCACTCAAATAAGTCCCATCTGGAGGCCAGCACAAAAGAGTACAATGGAATATGTTGCTTGTAGTATTTTTACCTACTAGACATAAAAAGTGTAGCATTGGTGGAATATGCAAATCAAACTGGGAGGACACAAGTGTTTTTTTCTTATCTGTGAGTCATTTCAGTCATTTACAAGAATTGGCTTTGTTTTTAAACTCTCTGGCCTTCACCGTTTTGTAACAACAGATGTGAGGCAAGGACATCCCACTTTGTAAAAGCCTAAAACGAGGATTCAAGGAAAGGAGACAAGGATGTATAAATGGAGAAAAGACAAAAAGGAAAGAAAGATGGGACTGTTTAGCAATTATGTTAACATTAAACAGAAAAACCCTAATTAATGACATAAATGAAGGTTTGTTGTTTAGGACCAAAACATTAATTATTGTGATTAGTAACACAATTACCTATTTCGTGTCAGCAAAACAGGTCCAAACATACTCAGTGGACACAGCCACACACTGCTCCACACACTGAGACCTAATAAGACAGAATAAGTGAAAACACCTGTGTGGGAGGATCATTGTAATGTAATATAATCTGTTTCATATTTTTCTCTTAAGCCATTCCAAAATAACAATGCTTCATTTACGACTCAATTATATTTTAGACAGGAATAAGCAAACAACTCTACTTCAGTTTGTAATTCCCTCACTGCTCCTTTTATTTAATGTAGATTCTAATGTAAATGTTTTTTAATCTGGTTCATCTCCATCAAATGAGCCGCTTTCACAGTCACGTATCTGCAACAGCAAATCTCGCTACTCGGTCATTTAAGGGTTAAAATGGTGTCAGTCTTAAAAAAATAAATTAAAAAAAAAAGTAGAGACCCAATAATGACTTCTGTAGTTTCCATACTGTGAACATGGCCCAGGAGTTTGTACAGTACAGGAGATTGCACTGCTTTGGCTGCACTTAAAACAATGCACACTATATAATTTGAAATCATCTTTAATAGATACTTACAAACAAATCTACAACAAGAAATACAAATAAAAAGGAAGCTGCAAGCAAGGAAAAGTGAAGTGTGTGTCCACGTTCAGCTGCATCCTGAATGTGTGTGACATTTGCGCATTTAAAAATACCAGCGACAACAGGTCTATGATATTTGCGTTGGCAATTTGACCTTTTATTAAATTTGTGCAGCATTTTGAAGATTGTCATTTTTATCTCAGTACGGTGCCTTAAAACTTTAGCTTGTCAATTCGGGCATCTACATAGCCCGTTACCTCAACCCCCCCCCCCTTTTTTTTTTTTAAATGTAATAAACACAAACACCACATCAATGGTTCTCAGCTATGAGCCAGTGGGACCCAAGAGTCAGTCAGTTGTTACACTAAAGTAGTTATTTAATTTGTTTTCCCCTTATCTGTTTCCCCCTTATTTGTGCAAACCAGTGAGATCATTTGATGGACACACTGATTTAACAAAAACAATCCCCCCTCCCAAAAAAAGAAAAAAAAAACTCTTGGGCCTCAACAGCACTATAAGAAAGCAGGAGTGATAAATCATAAAAAGACGTGACTCTATTGAGAAAATATTCCTGCAGATGCATGCTACAAATAATCACAGTGACATATTTCTGTTAAAATTACTGCTGATTGCATTCCTGTCGGATGCCTGATGGCTAGTGATGTGGCCCTTCTAGATCACAGAAACCTGATAACACAGTGAGAGGTCAGAGCAGCTCAGGGGCCTCAGTGCATTAACGGCACTGCACTACAGATGCTCTCTATGGAGTGCCCAGCATCTCTTTTCTGTGTTGTGTCTGGAGCACTTATTTATTTTTTACATTTTATCCACTACATTTTTAAAAACCTTCTACGGATTTATAAAAACAATTCTGCTATGACGCTCAATTTGACTGGTTGTACAGATTGATATGTGCTGCCACCTTGTGGTCAGATATGGGCAATGTATTGCTGAGCCAATTCATCACTAGGTGTTTTAGCATGACAGCGTATCACATTTCTGAGCCTGAAAGCCATTAATGCATAAATCAGATTGTCTGGAGGTCACAGCAGAGGTACTGACCACTTAACTACCTTGACCACAGCAACCTACAAACTGGTGACTGCCAGGGCATCGACTGGATCAGCATGTGCATAGTGCTCAGTGATTCCTGATTTGATAAAGTTAGATAATACAATTGAGAAAGACTCATTAAAAACAGGATAAGAAACTGAAAAAGAGTCCAGCCACTGACATGGAAGCATACTCATAGAATCATGAGGCTGATTCAGTCCTGGAGGCTTGAGCAATGCTGTCGAACAAGTTTAACCCAAGAATGATCCCAGAGAAACATAAAGAAATGAGGGTGTGCTCAGAGTGTTGCGACTGTCGGCGGTGTCATTGGTAGAGCAGGTAGTTCTTGAGAGAGGCTGGCAGGGGTAGTCTATGGATTTCACTCAGACGCTCTCTTCCTAACGCCACCCTCACCGAACGCCTACACAGGTCCATCAGAGAGAGCGGTTCAGCTGGTGGAAAGAAAGAGGGTGATAAAGTTTAAGTTTTGCATTTGCAGAGACAGAATCTCATTTTAGGAGCATGTAGACGTCAAGTGGTGACGCAAATCTAAAAGGCAGTGTGCATAACGTGTCGTGTCCAATAACATTGTTTTAACCATAGTCTGCTGCTCTGGAGAACGCAGCAGGTTCAGTGGACTGTAGCCAAATTTTGAGATCTCCCTTGCCTCCTCAAAAAACTAATTAAGTCTCCATACATCAGTCATTATGATGTTCTGCATTTGAGCTTTTGAGTTTTTTAAGCTTGAGATATTCTAAGGCACATCACACCATTAAAAAGTACACTCTGAAATAAAATTTCTCACACAGTATTATCACATGTGGGAAGCACATGTGTCCTGTGGACAAGAAAACCCTGCAAATGCACTTCAACCAATGTTTATATGACAGCTTACACAAGTTAAATAATAGAGTACGCTATAATCATTATAGTATTTTAGATCCATTATAGTATAATGGATCTAAAATGTTCCTTAATTTAAAATTATTATTTTTTTAATGTATTGATCACATATTTGGCTTTTGTAGGGCTAGCTGAATTCCACTTCTGCAG